>JAKOGI010000911.1:95000-105000 GCA_029747015.1 Carnegiea gigantea | reverse complement strand
CCACCCCATTTAGCGCAAAGATCGTCAATGCTCCACGCTGTGGGAAGGTGAAGATGCCCACCATGTACCTGTATGATGGGGCAACTGACCCTGAGGAGCACTTAGGGGTGTATAAGCCACCGATGTGCGTCTCAGATGTTGATGATGCCGCGTACTGTCAGTTCTTCCCCGCTACTCTTAAGGGGGTAGCACAGCCTGGCTCCGGGAACTATCTAATGTTTCTAGGATTTGGCTAACAGGTTCATCAGCCAGTTCATCACCAGCCGCAAAGAAACGCGAACGAGTATCCACCTTTCAAAGATCAAATAGGGACCACAAGAGTCCCTAGCCAACTTCTTCAAACGCTTCCACCAGGAGGCAGTCTTGATTCTCGACCTAAGGGATGGGGTGGCGTACAGTTCGTTCCTCAAGCGCCTGAAGAGTGGCCAGTTTAAGTTTTCACTGGCCAAGTAGAAGGAGACTACCCTGGCGGAAGCTCTAAGGAAAGTCGTCGATTTTATCTATGCCATTGAGATCTGTGCTAAAAGTACAGATGTTCCCAAGAAAGCTAAGGTCCCTAGGGACAGAAACCCTAGCCGAAGGACATACGAGGAAGGAAGAGATAGGAGGCCATGACTCGAGGTTGTTAATCCTTGATTCACCACAGATCCCAGAAGTATCCTTATGGAAGTAAGAAATCAGTGCTGAAACCCCATAACACGCAAAAATATCGTGAGTTTCATAAACAAAATGGGCGCACGATCGTCGAATGTCAGGAATTGAGGAAGGCCCTTCACGAACTGGCAGATAAAGAACAGATTGATCGATTTTTAAAAAGAGGTCTGTGGTTCCTTCAAAAAGAGCATGAGCTCATCCGGCTCGAACCACGAGATAAAGAATGCTCCACCGAGATAGTAGCCACTATTGCTGGAGGATATGCCGAGGGCATCACTCGGTCTGGTTGGAAGGCTCAGCTTCGAGAAGCCTAACAAGTTCTCATGGTCGAACAAGGAAGCTGAATTACAGTGCCCACCATGGTATTCAACGGGGAACAGGGCCTACAATCACATCTTCGCACAATGACCTGCTATTAATAGAAATAAAGGTGGCCAGTGCCATTGTGTGAAGAATTCTTATTAATATGAGGTGCTCGGTGGACATCATCACCTGGGACTGCCTGAAGAAGTTGACCTACCCGGGCCGGGAGATTGTCCCTTTAGTGCACCCCATCCTGGGCTTCGGGGGATAGGAGGTGAACCCCAATGGGATGACCCGTCTACCTTTGCGCTTTGGCGACAAAGTTAAGGCAAAAAATCTGGAGGTGGATTTCTTGGTCGTTGATGTCCCCACGACCTACAACATTATCCTAGGGTGGCCTACCCTCTATAGAGTAAAGGCTGTTATCGCCCCCTACTTGCTCCAGCTTTAGTTTGAAGCTGACGACAGTAGCGTTGGCACGATGCAAGGCGATCAGTGAACAGCTCGTGAATGCTACCTTGTTAGCATTCGGCCGCTGGTAGAGCGGATGATCGGGCAGGAAACCCCATCAACAGGCAAGATATCGTGGACCGAACCTCCTTCCCCAATAGTAGAGGCCTTCGTTATACACGCAGTTACTTCAGTCGAGCCTGAGCAGCCTCATCCCGAGGCCGTGGATGGTATTGAATAGGTATCATTGGAAGACGTGCGTCCCAACCACACGGTCCAATTAGGACGGGAGATGGAGGCCTCCGCTCGACAATCGTTTGTCACGCTCTTACAATAATATCGGGACGTCTTTTCCTTCGGACCTTAGGAGATGCCCGACATTGATCCTGCTGTCATGGAGCACAAGCTGAACGTAGATCCTCTATGTAAGCCAGTCATTCAAAAGAAGAGACACATGGGCCCCGAGAGAGCAACCGCGGCAACCGCAGAGGTGTAGAAGCTACTCAAAGCCGGGTTCATCAGGGAATGTCAGTACCCTGAATGGATCTCTAATGTCGTCCCAGTGAAAAAGCCCAATGGGACTTGGAGGATATGCGTAGATTTTACTGACTTGAATAAGGCCTACCCGAAGGATAGCTACCCCCTCTTGAAGATCGATAAATTAGTGGACGCCACATCTGGGCACGCCCTGCTGAGCTTCAAGGATGCCTTCTCTGGGTACCACCAGATATCTCTATGCCTAAAGGATCAAGAAAAGACTACATTCATAATCGATCGAGGCATGTATTGCTATAAGGTGATGCCGTTTGGGCTGAAGAATGTAGGGGCTATGTATCAGCGTCTGGTGAACAAACTGTTTGACCCCCTCATCGGTCGGACTATGAAAGTATAAGTGGATGCATGATAATAAAGAGCATGGTCGACGTTGAGCATGGGCAAGATCTACGGAAGATGTTTGACATTCTCCGAATGTATGGGATGAAACTTAACCCAAAGAAGTGCATGTTTGGAGTTTAATCAGACAAGTTCCTTGGATTCATGATTAGCAGTTGGGGAATTGAGGTCGTCCCTGACAAAAGAACCCCGACAAAAGCCAAGCTGTGTTAGACATGAAGCCATTATGCAACATCAGGGAGGTCCAGTGGGTGGTGGATGCATTGCGGCCCTTAGACGATTCACGTCCAGATTCACCGGCAAGTCTCGGCCTTTCTTTTGTGTTCTACGCAAATACGCGAACTTCTCTTGGGATAGGGAAGCCAAAGAGGTGTTCCAAGCTTTAAAAACTTATCTGGCTCATCTGCCTAGGATCGCCAGCCCCCTTCTTGGGGTCTCTAACTCTACTTGGTCATTTCAAAATAGGCTATTAGTGTGGTACTGGTAGTAGAAAGGCCTAAGGAACAAATCCCCGTGTACTACGTGAGTGACACCCTAGGCGGGGTTGAGGTGAACTACGCCCTCATAGAAAAGTTCACCTGCACATTGGTAATGGCCAATCGAAAGCTATGGCCCTACTTTAAAGCACATAGGATCATCGTCCTCACTGACCAACCCCTGAAAAACATCCTCTAAGGACTGGACGCTTCTGGGCGGCTCTTGAAGTAGGTCGTTGAGTTATCATAGTACAACCTCGTCTACTAAGCTCGGCAGGCCATAAAAGCGCAAGCTCTGACGGACTTCCTGGCGAAAGCACCATCACTATTGAGGATAGCAGCCCACTCCCTCCAGTGTGACACCTTTATGTGGATGGCTCGTCCACCAAAGACAGGAGTAGGGCCGGCCTAATCATCGAAAGCCCTCGGGGGGAGTGACACGAGCATGCCCTAGAATTCATGTTCAAGGCATCGAACGATGACGCTGAATACAAGGCAATTATAGCAGGAATAGAATTATGCTATATTGGGGGGTCGACTCGGTTTAAGTATTTTTGGACTCCCATCTTGCGGTCAGCTAACACGATGAGGAGTATGAGGTAAAAGTTGATACTATGGCGGCCTATGTTCGGCGGGTACAAGAGGCTACCAAGTTGCTTAAACATTTCTCAGTAACGCATATCCCCCTCTCTGAGAATCGACAAGCTAATGCATTGTCAAAACTGGCAAGCTCTTCCGAACATGGGAAGTCGAACCAGATTCCATGGGAAACTCTGACGGAAAGAAGCATCGATCCACACGAGGTGCTTTGGTTGGATAGGAGTTCCAAATGGATGGATCCCATTCGCGCGTAATTAACTGATGGTACCTGACCCATGAACTCTAAGGAGGCCGATTGGGTAAAGCGACGGGCGAACTGGTTCATACTGTACGACGAGATCCTATACAAGCAATCCTTCGCTAGATCGCTTCTAGGCTGCATCACCCCGGAGATGGGGAAAAGGATATTGAAGGAGTTGTACGAAGGGGTGTACAGTTCCCACATAGGGGGATGCGCCCTTGTAGTTACGGTAATACGAACCGAATACTATTGTCCTAGCCTGAGGAAAGACGCTATGGACTTAGTCCGCACTTATGATAAGTGCCAGAAGTTTGCTCCAGTTCAGCGAGTGCCCACCACCCCTTTAACACCCATTATCATCCCCTTGCCATTTACTACGTGGGGCATGGACATACTTGGGCGCTTCCCCAAAGCCACGGGTCAGCATAAGTACCTTTTGTAGCGGTGGACTATTTTACTAAGTGGATAGAAGCGGAGGTCGTCGCCTCCATCAATGCGGCCGAGGTGCGTAATTTCATCTTGAAGAGCATCATCACTCGCTTTAGCGTCTCTCGCACAATGATCTTCGAGAACGAATGGCAGTTCGATACTGCTAATATCACAGATTATCTACGCACTCTCGGCTATAATGCCCAGTTCATGGCCATTGCCCATCCTCAGACTAACGGCCAGGGTAAAGCAGCAAACAAGGTCATCCTTCATAGCTTACAGAAAAGGCTAGACGAGGCCAAGGATAAATAGGCTGACGAGCTATATGGCATCCTATGGTCGCTGAGGACCACTGAAAATACCGCCAGAAGCGAAACACCTTTTATGTTGGCATTGAAAAGACTGCCACGGGCGAAACGCCTTTCATGTTGGCATACAGATCTGAAGCTGTTCTGGTCATTGAAGTCTCCTTGCACACCTACTGCCTTACCACATTCGAAGAAGAGCTGAACAATGCTGTGCTTTGAGAAGCACTGGACGTCCTACCCTAAGTCCGAGGCGATGCCCTCCTCCATGGGGCACTCTATAAACCACACATCACATGCCTTTATGACCGTGCTGTCAAACTCTACCCCATCAACGCGGGAGACTTCTTCCTTCATCGGACTGAGGTCGTTACCCGCGCAGGAGAACGCAGCAAGCTAACCGTAAATTGGGAAGGACCGTATAAGGTCACTGCCTAGATTCGACCAGGCATGTATCGCCTAGGGACCCCCAGTGGAACACCTATTCCACGGACATGGCACAACAGTAACCTGTGCAAGTATTGCTACTAGCACTTATTCTTCGTCTAAGCACAACATTTACGCACTTATGTTTTCCATGCAATAAATATAATGGCCGCTAAGACAGTTTCGGATACACCGTATTGTCTGATACTGTTCTTCAAGTATGACCTTATGGCCGGTCGTTATACTGTCAGCCCCAATAGGGGTTAAGGATTCTTAAGTACGACCTTTTGTCCTGTCGCTATACTCTTAGCCCCAATAGGGGCTAAGGGTCCTTAAGCACGGCCCCAGGGCCGCTGGCTATACTCCTAAGCACGGCCCTAGGAGTCAGTCAGTATACTTTTAGCCCCACTAGGGGCTAAGGTCCTTAAGAACAGCCCTAGGGCCGGTCGCTATACTTTTAGCCCCACTGGGGGCTGAGGGTTCTTAAGCACGGCCCCAGGGCCGGTCGCTATACTTTTAACCCCACTGGGGGCTAAGGGTTCTTAAGCACTGCCCCAGGGCTGATCACTATATTTTTAGTCCCACTGGAGGCTAACGGTTCCTAAACACGGCCTAAAGGCAGGTCGCAACATGTTTAGCCCCATTGGGAGCCAACGGTGCTTTGGTACGGCCTCATAGCCGGTCAATATACTTTTAACGCTCATGGGGACTAAAGGTCCTTAACTATGGCCTCATGACTAGCCACTGTGCTTTTGGCCCCAGTAGGGGCCACAGGACCTTAGACCATCCCCTACTTGTCGTGTCGCTTAGGGGCCACCGCCTCACAAAGCATAAGCAGACTGGCCAAACAAACATAACGGCAAGCAAGTAAACAGGAATAAGCAAAACAACAAGTAGAAAGGCAAGAAATAAAGTAGAAGGCCCCCTGTAAAAAACTTTGGCACTCATTGATTGAATGAGAGAAGGGATACAAGCACTAATAGTCAAAAAGAAAGACAAAAAGAAGTAAAAATGTTAGGAGCCCTAAACGTTAAGGTCTTCATCACGATCACTACCCTCGGCAGCCCCGGTGGCATCACCCTCCTTGTCAGGCGTCGCAGCCTCGTCGTCTGAAAGCATGGTCTCCTCATTGCCCAGACCCTCTTCAACAGCTGTATGAGGATTAAACTCCACTAACTTAGGGTCTTAACCCTCAGCCTCGGCACGCCAGCGATCCTCGATGAACTTGACATACGCCTCAAAATAGCCTTCAATACGGAAGGCTTCAGGTGCCAGAGTCACAAGGGCTTCCTGAGAGAACTCGGTGCTCTCGTTGTACCCCTATTGATAGCCCCAATCCTCGGCTTTAGCTGACCTTTCAGCCTCGGCCTCCACCTTGGAGCGGGCCTCTTCCAGTTGGTGCTGTAAGTCTTTCTTCTGGGCCTCCAAGGCCTCCTTCTCTTTCTTCAACTTCTCTGAACGATGCTTATATTTAGCCGCCACCTCCTCCGATCTTTGGCGCTTGGCCTTAAGGTCTTGTATTTGTTTCTCTAGGGTCTGTTAAGGGGTGTTTGGCAAATAAGGATTACAAGCAGTAGACTTAATCTCACCTCGACCATGGCTACTTGCTCTTCGTCAACCATCGACAGCTCCGAAGAGTCAGCTGGCGCCAGCGACCACGACTTGGCCAGCTTTTCTGCTAAAGCGCGCTTAACAGGAGGGTCAGCTACCAGAAAGTCTGCGACCGAGGCCCGGGTGTGCACTGAGGGCTCTCCTATGGCCAGCGGTCGCTTATCACAAGGAATTAATGACGGAGCCTATAAGAAAAGAAAAATCAGCGAGCACATTGCACTCAGAAAGAGCTGTAAAGGAGGGTAAACGCCGAGTGTTAGGGTTTAAACCTTCCTGGCTTGCGCTTCAATGCACTTGCGGCGTTCTTCCTCTCGGACCTTCTCTGCCTCAACAGCAACTTGCTCGGCTATGCCATCCTCGGACTCTAGGGGCGATAACTTCACCCTCACTTGCTCTGCACAGGACAAAGGAGAGTCGGGTCTGAACCAATAAAAAAATCTACATACAATAGAAACGTTCAGTACCCTTAGAAAAATCCTTAAGGATAAGCAAGCCTATGGCAGCTAAGACAAAGTCGTTGGCAAAATATTTCAGCCTAAGAAGCCAATTCATAGGCTCCTTCTCACTTGATCTACTCTGCTTTCGGTCAGGCCCCTTCTGGGCATCCACCATCTGAGCCATGAATTTAGGTATTGGCCTAGGACAGTCATCCTCCTGAACATAGAAATGGAAGTAGCGAGCTGCCCTTTTCTCATTGTCCGTTAGCTCCCCATAGGGATTTCGGACCGGCTTCCCCTCATTTAAATTGGGAAGGTCTACCCAACCCGTTTTACAGCATACAAAGAGAAAGTCATATTTCTAGTTTTTAACCTTGGACTTTTTCTTGATAGCCATCATGGAACCCTTCTTGTTATTAAAGCAATACCACCCAAGATCCCCAGTCTCACTAGGGGCCCTTTGGACCAAATGGGCTTGCGCAAATGCACGGCTTGTGCTGGTCAGCCCACGTAGTTCGCACGTCGCTATAAAAAAGCATATGTTGTGCCAGGACGTGCGGATAATTTGTACAGGCGCCAGGTCATACTTATTTAGGATGGCCACGATCACAGGGTGGAGCGGAAACCTCATGTCATATGTAAAGGCCGCTCGGTACATTGCTATACATTTAGCGAGTGGCCTATTCACAGTGGCATCCGCCTCGGGGAGAACGAACCTATATCCTGTGTCCAAGGCCAGTCTTTTTAGGGAGCTCATAACTTTTGGGTTTATGAAGTGAGTGCTCAGCCCATCCTGCATGTCCGAGCGTGTGAGGGCCCCTGGAAAGATCATCCCCTCAGCCACAACTTCCTGAACTGGCTCTTCTCGAGTGCGGCCTCCTTCTTATGCACAGCCCTTCCCGAGCTACTTGCTTCCCCCTCTGAGGAAGAGCTGGTGCTGGCAGAATCAACCTCAACTTCAACGCTCGACCTATTGGAGCCAGAGGAAGAGCGAGGATTACCTTCGAAAGTTCCCTCGGCTAGAAGCTCGTCGGGAGTCCTCAGCCGAGTGGTCGTGTTGGCCTTGGCTATTCTACGTTCCTAAAAGTCAAGCATACAGTTAACTGCTATATCAATTTCCCAGAGATAAACGACATCCCCCTCAGTGCTAAGGATGTAAGGAGTCGAAGAGTACTTGTAGCTAGACCACGAGGGGGTGCCGGGCTCGAATATCGACACAACATAGGGATTTTGTTTGGTTCTCTAAATTAATTCTTTGGGGGAATGTGTGCAACCACCCGGCCATCAATTAAGTCCGAGAGGCCTGGAATCTAAGGATGGCGGCCCTCTACTTAGGGGCCAACCGATCTCTCAAGGACTTTTCCACTTGATGAACAAGATGAACACATACTTATATAAATATAGTACCCAATGTGACCCCTTTAGAAAGGCACGAGGAATGTACTTGGAAAGAGGATAAAGGGTTGAAAGGGATATTGAAGACAGAGATGAAGATACGCACAGACCCTTTGAAGATTCAAAGGGAAGAGATGAAGACGCTATAGTAAGTTTGAATACAAATTAAGGGAGAGGCAGAGCTTATCTCTTTAGAACTTCACTTCTCTCTCTAGGAAACTTTTGGATGCAAGGAAATGACTCACCCAAAGGATCAAACTTCCCTTATATAAGCTAGATAAGAGAAGGAGGAAGGGAGGCACTCTTCTCAAGGGACTCGAGGGGACGTCATCCTAACGTGTGGCACACAAAGCGACATGTGGCATTTGATAGCCAACCCTCATACCTACAATTCTTCCCATCCACCTTTCAGTCCTAAGGGAAGCTGAGGTCTCTCCAGCTCGGCCTTAGGACCGGTCGATACACCTTTAGCTCCTAAAGAAGCTAAGGGTTCTGCAGCTCGGTCTCAGGGCTGGATAACACACCTTTAGCCCTAATGGGAGCTAGATCCTGTAGCTTGGCCTCAAGGTAGGCCGACACACCCTTAGCCCCAA
The DNA here is from genome assembly GCA_029747015.1 of Carnegiea gigantea. NCBI lineage: Eukaryota > Viridiplantae > Streptophyta > Magnoliopsida > Caryophyllales > Cactaceae > Carnegiea > Carnegiea gigantea. Next base: position 96,186 of record JAKOGI010000911.1, on the reverse strand, counting down.
TGAGGGCAAAGGGTCCAGTAGCTCGACCTCGGGGCCGAGCGATACACCTGCAGCCCCAAGGGGGGTTGAGATACTGCAGCTCGGTCTAAGGGCTGATTGTTACACCTTTAGCCCCAATGGGGGTTAGAGGCCCTACGGCTCGGCCTAAGGGCCGGGCAACACACTTTATCCCTAACAGGGCCTATGCATCCTGTAGCTCGGCCGGGCGATACACCTTTAGCCCCAATGGGGGCTAAGATTTCTACAGGTCGGCCTAGGGGCCGATCATTACATCTTTAGTCTTAATAAAGGGATAAGGGTCCTTAAGTATGGTCTTAGAGTCGGTCGCTAAAATCTTAGCCCCAACCCAACACGATCCCAGGATCAATCATCAGTAACTCTGGTCCTTAGTAAGGGCCGATCAATTGATTACATAGACTAGAGCCAGCTGTCGTGTTCTCAACCCCTATGAAAGTGCTGAAGGTCCTAAGTGCGATAGTAGGATGGACGCTACACAGCTAGTCCTCCCAAGGAGACTATCAGTCTTCAGACATGGCCTAGGGGGCTGGGATATATAAATCCACTTAGGATGTCATGAAAAGAAAAATGCAAGGGCACTAAATAGAGAATCAAGTCCATGCCACAAGGGACAACCTTTTATTATTCATTATGAGTAGCTACAGATCAGCTTCTATAAAGGCTAGCAAGACGACGAAGAAGCGAAATACAAAAGGACCCCTATGCCTACTCCTCATTGCTTGAAGAAGAAGGGGTGTCGCTCAACCTTGAGTCTTTTTCAAGGTCGCACACCGATGCCAGATTGTCAATTAGATCAACAAGATGGGGAATCTATACTCTCTTAAGCCTTTCCTCAATTCCCCACAGCCAAGACTCAATAACAGCCCAGTTAAATTCCTGCAGGACCGACATCATGCAATCCATCGCGATCCTACTCGAGAGTCCCAGTTTCGCAGCATCATTAAGCACCATGGCGTAAAAGATGGCTTACGTCATCTCAGGAATGCAAGAGTTGTAAGTGTATCGCATTGCCATGAGAAGGTCGAAGTCAGGGCAAAGACCGTGGTGGTTCTCAGGAAGTAAACTAGGTCGGAGAGTAGAGGATTCCCTCAAAGTCCAAAGAAAGTTTCCCCTAGCCTACTCGGTGCTGAGGAAGTTAGAAAACATGATGGGTCTTCTCTCTCTCTCT
>JAKOGI010000911.1:0-90000 GCA_029747015.1 Carnegiea gigantea | reverse complement strand
GATGTATTTGACATTTTAAAGTTGAGTAAGAACCTCCTAATTGAGTTATATGATAGGCAAGCTCATTTTAGTATTATGATATTTACGAATTCATTAATGTATCTTAGGATGCAAGGTATTATTAGAACTTTGTTTGGTTGGGAGGCTCATTTTTAAGAGTTTTTCTTTTATAAATTTCTATGCAAAATTATCTGTCTATAAAAGCAATGTTTGGTTGACCTGAACGACCATGATTTGCAGAGCCAATTGCATGACCTTCGTCCATCTCATGTGCGGCAAAATCTTAGCCCTGAAAAATAAATAACCATTGCCGCCCCCCCCCGGGGAAAAAAAAAAAAAACAAAACCATTTTGACTCTTTTAGATTGACTTCATAGTTCCTCCATATTCACAATACTCTGCTTCCCCCTATCCCCTTAATCTCTCTTTCTCTGACTCCCTTTTCTCATACAGTCAGTAATTTTTTCTGAAAATGTTCGATGAACATGAAGCATTCTTCTGAACAATTAGTGAGAAATTCTCTTCCACAAAAGACTTTCTACTGCTTTTTCAGTTAGGGTTTCTCAGTGAATTGGGATAAATAGTTTGTCATGCGACTTTTTAGAAGTTCGGGCATTGACGGGTGGTGGCCATGCAAATACAGAGAGAAATGAAAGACATTAGCGTTTGCTGATCATTGTCAGATGACCGTTGCTGCGATGCAAGTCCTGGAAATTGGTTACCGCTTTCTTTTTCTTTTTCTTTTTTTTTTTGGGCTGAGTACGGATGTTGTAGTCCACTTTTTTGTATTCTTCACATTTCTTTTGCTGAGTATTGATGGATTTGTCTACTGAAAATCAAAAGTTTCTTTTCCTTTGTTTCCGAACTTAATTCAATTATGTTGATTTATGATGTTCTTATTTGTTGTTTTTGTGGCATTAGATAATCTGAACTATCGTATTTGATATTTGGCTTTAAAGACCTGTAGTTTGTGGCTACTGCGAGATGTTGAAGCAACCTTAATAGATTGTACAGAAAAGTCATAGGACTCAAAATAAGGGCGTCTCTAATGTATCTATTACCAATATATTCCACTGATAGTTGACTACTCCAAGAATCGCTCTGTCGTCCACCATCTTCACTAATCAACCTGTACGTCTATCTTCAATCCTTTAGGCCATCATCTCTTTGACAACCATCGATGTTGAGCTTCCGTTCTCAGTCTGGATTTTTTGGAACCACATTTCTGAATTTGTTTCCCATTTAATCGATGTTGATGGTGAAGGATTAGCCACCTGAGGTCTATGCTGGTGGAAATGATGAAGTGAAGCGGATGGGGTCCTCAACTACAAGAATGATCAACCATCAACAACAATCAGTCATCACCAAAAATAACAAGCCCTTGAACCAAGTTAAACCTTGAGTAAAAAGGAAAATGAAATTTTTGTGGATTTCGAATGTGTGAGAAAAGCTAATAAAAATTAATATGACTAAGGTAAAGGCTTAAGCCACCACTTAGCCTAACGATCCACCAATTAATTCGATCTCTTAAGCAAAGCACCATAAATTAATTCAAAAGATTGACTCAATCATCATCTAAATACTCAAGTATCTGAAATAAAGATAGATATTTTGTTTGTGGAAGAGGAAAGCATTTTAGTTTTCATTCGTTCATTCTCAAATCAAGTCTATCTACAAGTGAAGATAAAGCGGCTAATTTACACCCACAAAAATAAGTGCTCCTTACTTAAATTACAAAAATAAGCTAATAGAAATGAAACGCCTATGAGGTTAGCGCGGACCAATAGGATTCAAGCACCACTCTAGCAAATAACGTTTGTGCATATTGAAATTAGAAGCTTCAAGGCAAGTGTGGACCAATTTTGCTGTGCTTGCATTTGATTGGTGGCATCATCCACTATCGCATGTGAAAGAATTTGGGAAAGATACTCAAATAAAAATGGTTAGGGTTGTTTACTAACTTTCCATAAAATCTTAACCCCTTAATCATCCATTTGATAGCCCAATTAAGCTCTTAATTAAAATCGTGCATATTCACACGTCACCGACTCTTGCTCGGTTCAGGATACATAACTCGCTCAATGCATGGAGGTTGAAGGTGACATATAGCACGTTCGAAAATAGACATCCGGGGCAAGCTTGTTTGGTCAACCAAAGAGCAACTCAAAGTTAACCTATGAAATTGAAAATTCTTGGGTAGCTTGTGCTATATATCACGTAAACCACCAATAACAAGTGAATTATTAACCTAATCAACTTATGAAGGTGATTTGGGCCCTTATTCTATATCAAAATTGTATTCTTCAAAAGGACTTGCCCTCAAATCCTTGTCCTGGAAACCCAAGGATATCAATCCTTATTGCACCCCTTGAGTTTTATGAAACTCATTCTACTAAGATTACCATCCTTCCTAAAAATGTGGGAGTTATTGAAGGCTTTGGGAGACACTACTAGAAAGGAGGTTTCTAACTATGAAAACATTGACTGTTAAACTTTCAATTTTCCATCGTTAAATGTTTTTACAACCTGAAAATATTGGTCGCTGTTCATCGTTATTGGTCCTGTCATTAATAGTTTCAATGACAGTATAAAAAACTTCATCATTAGTGGAACTAACAATGAAACATAGTGTCATTGTTATTAAGAGATTAAGCAATGATGAACAACATATTATTAATAACCAAGTCACTTGTCGTAAACTTTAAAAATTATCAGTATCAAAAATTAAAATCCTAACCATTAACGATGGGCTTGGTTCGTTGTTATTTTTTTATGTGAAGTCAATTATGAACCGTATCATCGATCAAAAGTACAATTAATTGGTTATGAAGGAACGTAATAATGACCAATATTTTTTCATCATTAATAATGTTATGAATGACCAAAAGATATTTAATTCATACAATATATTTCAAAACAGTGGCTAACAATTAATTGAATAGATCACAAAAATACTAGGAACACTAAACTTGAACTTATATATATTTATTGAATCGAATACCAGTAGTTTGTGAGTATGTTACTATAAAACAGAACTTGACAGCAACTTCCTAAAAACAATGTATTTTAAGAAAACAACATATAGTTTCCAAAAACTAGAAAGTCATTCGCAAAGTCGACAATTGAATACAAGTAGTTACTGCTAACTAAAAAGGAGAAAAAAGAAAGTCCACCAATGATCTGTCAATTGTCATCTTCATCAATAACTGACTAAAGTAGGGAAGTGTTTGAACTCGAGTGGGCAACCCGTGTCCTCAAGCATCTACAAAAATGGAGAGGTCTTAGAACTTGAGTTCGTCAAGATCAATAAATCTGAACACATGTATAGCTTTCATCTTTAAGCCTTTATGACAGGAGGAACATAAAAATGTGACCTAGACAAGAACCTGCAACAATTACTATTGTGATAACCATTACAACTACTGCCACATACTATAGCAAATGCAACAGCAAGCATATGACAGATGCAGCAACAAGTACATGAGCTGATTACACTAGTAAACCTCGGCTCTTGGTCAGTTTAGATAAACATACTGAAGCAACTTCATGGTAGCACCATACCACTCTAACACAAGGTAATATGACTGCTGATCACTTTGAACTCCCTCAAACTCAAATTCAAAGATAGGAGGCAGTAACTCCCTCATAAGCAATGGTCCAGTAACAATAATGACCAAAAGAGTTTATAAGGGCTAATGTCTATGTTCAGTGTTCTAGGATTCAGCAGCAAATGTAGCAATTGTCATTGCAATAACCATTACAACTACTGCCATATACTATAGCAAATGCAGTAACAAGCATATGACAGATGCGGCAGCAAGTACACGAGCTAATTGCAGTAGTAAAACTCGCCTTTTAGTTATTTCAGATAAATATAATCTACTGCTACATCTTGGTAGCACCATACCACTCTAACACAAGGTAATATGACTGCTAGTCACTTTAAACTCCCTCAAACTCAAATTGAAAGATAGGAGGCAGTAACTCCCTCATAAGGAATAGTCCAGTAACAATAATCGTCAAAAGAGTTCATAATGTCTAATGCCCATGTTTAGTGTTCTAGGATTCATTTATCAAAGTCATAAGGCAATTTTGGGATAGTTAATAAGGCATAGAATAGTAGAAGGTGAAAACCAAGCAATTCATTAACCCTATTAACAAAAATAAAATAAGATGAGATAGCTAATTCCCTGATCTGTTGGCTTCCAAAATAGCATAAGGTAATTTTGGAACCAGTTATATATGCTTCTTTACTAATCCAAGATATAAAAAAGGATAATATGCTAACTCCTTTGTAAAATAAATAAGACTCCTTACATTTATCCCAAAACTAACTATAATTTAGAACTTTCCTATGCATTATAACCCTTATGAATCCCATCAAAGGCTAGTACCAAAGAAAGGTCGAACATATATAAGAATTGCCTGGAATTTGTGATGAAAATAGCAAGCAACACTGCATGAATTCAGTAGGAGTTTAATAAATCATGTGCCTCCCTGTTCTACATAACTCATTTATATCTTTTATCATGAAGGCATGCCCGCGATTAACGCTACTTCTCAATAGGAAAAACGCTTGCAACACCTATTCAGTCAACTTTCTACAAGTGCAATCAATTTAGTTATACTTTTCACCATTATTAAGTCAGTTTTCGCCATAATTCATTTATATCTTTCCCCAAATAAAGCCTTTACTTCCATGTTGCAAGAAGTAATCTCATCACTGATCAGTACTGAGAAAACCTTATATTGTCCTTAGGGAAAGTGACAATTAGTAAAAAGGGAAGTGGAAAATGAACTTAAAATTCCAACATCCTAGACTCACAAAACAAATATTCATTTGTATTAGGTTTCCAACCTGGATTCCCATTTTTGATATTAGCAAAAGATGGAATATTAATTTTTAACTGCTTGGAAACCCAATCCTTGGACTTCCCTATTTCGGCTTTAACAGACTCCACACGATTCCGAAGATTCTCTTTTTTTGTTTCGACTGTGGTCACATGATCGATAAGAACTTCATTTTTTTCCTAGTATCATTGAGTTCAACTTCAAGCTCAACTCTAAAAAGTGATGGTCCTCTTATATCTTTTGCCTTTGCTCCTCCTCCATAGCCAACCACTTGAATCGCGAGATTTTGATTTGAAAACCTTTTGAGCAACCTACACATCGAAAAGGAAATGTCATGCATTAGATAAAGACATAAAACAGTATGTTATTGAGATTCATTTATGTAAAATTATAAAATATACATCCATATGCGAAAGAGAAGGCTCTTTTTCCATCGTATCTCGGATTTTATCCTATAATATATAGCCCCGTCGAATTAATCTTTGCAATTGCCCCAAAAAAAGACACAAAACAAGACTATACATGCGTACTTCTAAGCAATCTCTAGAGTTGCAAGATCACTGCCCTTTTATGAGTTTCACAAAATATTTAAAAAAGGACGTTGCATTTCCACTACTTATGCCCTGTGCAATTCCAAGTAATTAATCACAATATTATCCCTCATATAAAACCATGGGGAAACTTGAGCAAGTTTCATAGTTGTATTACCAATTCCTATACAACCTGCTGATACAGCTTACTTTCTATTCTATGGAGCCTCTCTTTCTTATAGTTAGCTCTATTAGCAGAATTTTGGGCACTTGCTCTCTAAATTTTAAAAATTTCAAGATCACAGAAAGATGTTAGCTAAAATAATTATCAATTACAAAACAAGTAGCCGCTAGATACTAGAGAAAAAAGCATATAACTTTGAAATATTGCGTGGGTCTTTTAAATAGATCTCTTTAATCAGCCAGTGCCATTCCACCTTTTGGAGTCCACTAGGCACATGATCCAAAGCTTACCATGAAATCCTTTTCGGATTTATGATGTTGTATCTCTTCAAATTGACCTCCAATTAGTCCACAAATCATACATATGTAGAAGAACATGTTCATTCTAGGATTCTATGTTCATTCGATAAAACATCCTAAAATGATGTAAATGAATCTCATTAGAACTCTATATTGTATTAGATGATCTGCAGAACTCTTTAAGAATTTACTATGGTACTGTTACAACACTCTACATGTGTTTTAATTCTCTATCCCTAATATTCTTCCATTTGCACACTCTTAGAGGGCATATGTTTGTATTGCAAACTATAATTCCCAAGTGTTTGACAAAAGCTCCTTGATTAACCCCACTGTCGTGATTATTGAAAAATTGTAGGGGTAGTTTCTCTCCAGGTTTGAGCTTTGTAATTTCTTTACACTTATTTCTACCTCGTGTTTTTCCAGTTCTTTCACCTCTCCTTTTCACCTATCTTTCTCTTATTAGAATCATATTTCCTGTGAAAAAGTTGACAATAAAACAAACATTGATTAGTGGAGAATATTATTTAAATCAGAAAGGACTATTAAAGAGTAGACTGACCATTGCTATTCGTTTCTTTGTCTATTTGAAGTGTCTTGATCTCGCACTGATGCTTATTTCTTCCCCGAGTTGAGGTGTATGTGTCTCATCATTATGTTCCTCTATTTCATGGTTAAGAACATTAGTATATCGAGGGTTATACAAATCCAAATCTTCATCCTCTGATGATGGTATAGCATCAACCACACTATTAATATCCTCATTATCAATGTCCTCTTCATCAAGATCCGAAGCACCAGAATAAGTATAGAGTTGATGTCCAGTCATCATTGGATTGAAGGGATCTCTAGCACAAGAGCTAGCCCCAATTGAAGAGTGTCGGACAAATGAATGATCGGATTTTTTTTTATGCCAATAGATATCCTAGAATGGCCTCCACAACTATTGACCCTCACTACTAGAAAACAGGCTTCTAATGACAAAAAAGTTGGTCATTAAAAGCATAATTTTTCATCATTAAAGACTTTAACTACAAGAAAAATGTTGGACGTCATTCGTCGTCATTGGTCCCATCATTAATAGTTTTAATGACATGAAAATTTTGTCGTTATTTTAATAATGAAGAAAAGAGATATTGTCGTTATTAGTTAACTAATTAAAATCGAAAACATAATAATAACAACTATATTATTCATCGTTTATTTGTGAAATTGGAAATAAAAAAATTATAATTTATCAGTAATGGCAACTTTGATTAGTTGGTACTGTTTCAATAAAGACTAATGACAAAATATTTTGTCGTTGAAAATCGCAAGCACCTAATGATAGCGACCAATTATTACTGTCATTAATAATTTTGTTGAGCTAGTTTCAAATGTATAATCAACACAATGGTGAAATGGATTAAATAGCTCAAGAAAATACTAGTAATACCAATTTTATATATCTATTGAATGAAAAACAATTAGTTTTATATTTGCTGCAAAGCAAAACTATATATATGGTACCAAAATCGTCTTAACTCTAGAAACAATTCAAAAAACTAGATGAGTTACATTGTTTTTAAATTTGATGTCTAAAAATACATAAAAAGTTAGCTAAAAACAAAGGGGAAAACTAGCGATCATGTGTAATGCCCTGACCCGTCACGGTCGCGGGTCTTACCAATAACAGCGTCAAGGATCGTCGACTGGCCCCACAGATCACCACAAGCCTTTTCGGCATGCTTTGTCCTCACTCACATGCTACCTGGGAAACTTCCCAGGAGGTCACCCATCCCAAGATTGCTCCCCAGTAAGCACGCTTAATTGTAGAGTTCTTAAGAGTGAGCTTCCCGAAACCAAAGGTGCAGTTTGAATTAAATTGTGGACCGCCGGTTAAGAGAACTCGTAAGTCGGTCGGTTAGTAAGGCACAACGAGGGCGTTGTGCACTTCAAGTGGGGGTGATTGCAACACCCCGAGTGTGGCTTAAAAGAATCAAAGTGACTACTTATATCACCAAATGTGCACCTTTCTTTTCGGGAAGCCCATTCTTAAGAGTTTCACAGTTAAGCGTGCTTGATGGGGAGCAATCTTAGGATGGGTGACCTCCTGGGAAGTTTTCCAAGCAGCATGTGAGCGAGGACGAAGCATGCCGGAAAGGCTTGTGGGTGATCTGTGGGGCCAGTCGACGATCCTTGAAACCGTTATTGGTTAAGACCCGCGACCGTGAGGGGTCGGGGCATTACATCTTGCATCCTGTAACCAAAGAGTGGAACAACACTAGAACTTGGGATCAGGATCCATCATCTTCATGTATCTATTAAAACAAAAAAGAAAGTGTAAGACATTTATTTACAAAGGGAGAGATTACAAAAAGTACGTACACCAAAAGTTTACCATCAACAGTTAGCTTCATCTGTAACAACAATAATTTTAAGCAAAGCCTTTTCAATCTCGACACCATTTTATAACAAAAACGGTCATGTACGTGACTAGATAATCATGTTTTCACATAATAAAAATACAAAACTATTAGACATCTAAGGGGTGCGAAATTTGTGTTCTATATGAAGGATAGGAAAAACTTAGACACCCATAATTCCTAATTGACATGCTAAAACAAGAACATACTTCCACCAAGTAGGAAATACACAAGTCCACAACACAACTAAAAACAACACAAGTTTCGACTGCCAAATGCTACGCCAGTAATATTTGCAGCATCATCAAGTTAATGCATATCAATCCATACAAAAGGTGTTATAAATATGCTGCTAAAGCAGAAGATAATTCCAGTTGATAGCTTTGGCAAGTACAAAAATGACAAACTTATCCAAATACAATGCATTGGTAAATAGAGGAGTACAGATGTAATCTATTCTCTGGAGTGAAAATACACACATACACATAAAAAGGCTCCTCCCAATTTAAAGGGGAGTTCCTGTCAGTTTTATGTTCTTACTTGAATCTTCTATGACCTTAAGGATGCTAGTTCTAGGGAAATGATTGCATTACTTTTTGCACTCCCAAATATCTCTCATTCACCACAACACAACTAACACAAATAACACAATTAGCACTCCCAAATAGATTTCTCATTCACCACAGCACAATACTGCTCATCATAATATATCTCTCATTTCACCACAACACAATAGAACCTCACACCATCTAAGCATCTCCCAACGTTTAACCCAAACCAATTTTCAAGGAACAATATAAATTGAAATTAAGTTCGAACCTGGAGTTTCATGTCCATTGTGTGTAACAGATGGTAGAGGAGTGTTGAATTATTGGAAAACAAGATGCTCGATCTTCATCATTTCAGTTTCGACCGACTCCATGCGATTTTAAAGTTTTTCATTTTCTGCTTCGACTATAGCCAAACAATTAGTAAGAACTTCATTCTTTCTTCTTGTAGCATTCAGTTCAACTTCAAGCTCAACTCTAGTAGAGTACAATCTGCTTGCATCTTTTGGCTTTACTACTCCCCCGAGGCCAAGTACCTGACTTTGGGATTTTGGCTTAAAAACGTTTTCAGAAACCTGCGAATTGGAAAAAAGTTATGTACAATGAATTAAATGAAGATGACTTATTTATCATCCAAGTATGCTGCATGTATTTTTTTTTTTTTTTTTTGAAAAGATGAGTAAGCTTTAATTACTCACCTAAACTAGACAATGCATAGCAAAGGACTTATACGTATCTAATCATGCTTTCTTTAAGTAGCACCCATGCACTATCCTTCACTAAGAAATCACAATTGAGCAGGATCTCTTACAAAATGTACATCTAAAACAGAGACATTCATGAGATTTATTCTCAAACAAAACAACACATAAACACAATCTTTCAATTTGGCGCATCTTCTCAAGCACCACACTTTCTTAAAGGATGAACTAAAAAAGAGATGCTTATAATATTCATTCTCAAAGCTGCACAACACATAATCATAATCCAGCAATCTAATAAATCTATCATAAACAACTAGACTCTCTCACAGAAGCTACAACAAAAATACAAAAGCTCATAAGATGCATTCTCAAAGCCTACATATCACACAAACACAATTGCAATCAGATAGATATTTTCAAGCACACCCACCTCTATTTTTGAAAGTGAAGGGTCTTTTTCCATGACATCTCTGATTTCATCCTTAAAAAATAAAAAAAAAACCCAACCACATTAACAATTTGTGCTTTCCAAAGAAAGTTGCCGAGCTTCAATTAACTATATGTACATATTTTTGAGCAATCCTTGGAGTTACAAACTTAGTACCCTTTTTGTGAGTTTCACAGAACGTTTGAAAAAAAATGGCTCATTTTCAATCTTTGCACCCTTTTCCAATACCAAATTGGCAGTCAAATATAACAATCACATGCACGAAGTTACCAAAGAAAAAAAAAAAACTTCAGTTTCATAATTACATTACCAGCTGCCAAGTAACTTGCCAATAAGGCTAAGCCTCCTGTTCTATGGAGTCTATGCTTCTTATAGTACGATCCACTTGTGGAGTTTCGAGCACTTGTTTTCTAAATTTTAGAAATGACAATAAAGAAAGATGAAATTTGTTAGTAATTAAAATGATTATTAGTTATAAAACTAGAAAGCAATACGCAATGAAAAAGAAACCATGTCACTATGAAACCTTATGAGGATCTTTTGAATAGATCTCTTTCACAAGCCACTTCTACTCGTGCTTATCAAGTGCACTAGGCACATGATATAAAGCTTATCGTAAGCTCCTTCCAGGCTTTGTGATATTATATCTCTTTAAGTCAGCCCTTCAATTAGTCCACAAGGCATGCATGTGTTCCAAAATGTGCTCACGGTGCACTTCCATATCATCATTGGAGAAAAAAATTCTACAATAAAATAAAAATATAGCATTAGCATTAACATCAGCATGAATAATCAGTGACATATAGGCATTTAGATATATATGACTTTTTAAAGAATTACTCATACCATTACAGCCTGCCACATGTGTTCTAATTGTCTGTCATCAATATCTTTCCATCTATACAGCCTTAGGGGGCAAATGTTAGTATCACGAACTATAATTCCCCAGTGTCTCACAAAAACATCACAATTTTCTGCAACAGCATGATTATAATAGAATTCTATTGGAAGTTTCTCTCCAGGTTTGAGCTTCGCATTCTCTTTGCATTTGTTTCTGCCTCGTGTTTTTCTGCTTCTTTTCTCTGGCTTTCTCTTTTTAGAAACACCTCAGGTGATCAAGTTCAGAGCATAAACAAAACATAAATAATTACGAAAATAAAATTAAGTGAAAAAAGAAAAGATAACCATCGTTTATTTCTTCCTAAATTTTAAGTGTTTCTATGACATTGTCATGCTCTCCTTGAGCTGTCTCAGTAGCCTAAAAAACCTCTTAGCCTTATTATTGGGCTTCTCTTCTTCTTTGTCGTGATTAAAGGATCATATATCATTAAAATCATGTTACAAATTCTTTAAAATACCCTTTATTTAATCTATATCATTATGATCATCATCATCATCATCATCATTTATCTCAACACTAGGCTCACTAAATGTCTCCCCATGAGGATATCAAAATGTATACCTTTTGACCATTCCATAAGCTAAGAGATTCCTATAAACTAGCTTACGAATCCCACACTCTATGTTAACACATTTTGTGCGTGGACACTGGATGGACTCTGTCCCTAGTTTAGTAAATGTATAATTCAAGAAACTTTCCACTCCTTTTTCATAGTCTTCACTAAGGTAGTCTTCAAGGTTCATCCAATCCTTATCAGGTGCCATTACCTCAAAATAATAGTTGGCTTCACCCAAAAAAAAAAAAAAATGGTAACTAGTATTTGGAAAAAGGGAGGAAAATCTATGTTAACCTGACTCAATTCTCACATCCATATAAAAACTAAAGCAATTTTATAGACACTACTCATTTTTAGGTGTCATTTCTAAAAAACACACATGAGTGGTTTTCTTATCTTGGTATTTCTTTTACAAATCACTACTTTCAAGCATTATATTCTCTCACTTTCTAGGTATTTAGTTTGAGTAGGAATGAGATTCTCACACTTTCTTCTGATTCCCAAGAGAAAAATAAAGTAATTGTTTTATTGTTATAATTTGGATAATCAAAGGTAAATATAATCAAAGTTTTAAACAACAAGGCAACAAGATTGTTCATAGCATTTCATAACAATTGGTCAATGTAAATAATATGTAATAGCAAATGTAATAGACACAAATTATAATCTAAAATGTCAAGCAATACCTTGTTTCAAACCAAATCTGCACACTTAACACAAACATCAAACAATGAACCATCATCAATCACATGGACAACATTAACCGAAAGGAATGTAAATGGGGGGATATAAATACAAAAAAGGGAGGAGTGCATACCTGACCAAAATTAATAGTACTGGAAAAATGAGAAACCATAAGACACTCCATAAGTATATATACTATCAAATATACACCAAAATGGCTTTTCATATGAAGCATATAATTGGTAGGAACAATTCAAGCTAATAACTTCATTAAATAGCTTAAAGAATCAACAACATTCCAAATGCTGAAAAATAATTGTTATTTAGCAAACGTCCAGAGAAAAATAACCATATATTTTCCCTCTATTTGGAAGAAGGAGGAGAGTCTCTCTCTAGAATTACCATCGAAACGGGCTGCCACATTTTAGCACATTTCGTTGTAATAAATAGCTTCATTAACATCAATTTTTCTACACTAAATAGGTTTATGATTACACAAGGCCTAGCATTTCTTGATTAAAGAAAAGGCCTAGCATTTGCATGTTCCATATAGAGCATATCAATTATTCGCAGCTCTGAAACACCATACCCCCAATTTCAAATATTGAATTCCAAAGAGGAAAAAAGGGACGTGGATTCCATGAAAGCAAATATAAAATAGAGTAAATCCATAGAATAAATTCCCTGCAAATTCAAGAGGAACAACTATCTATGTGAAGCACCCAAAAAGAAGCAAACAACTTGACGGTAACCAAAAAAAGTAAATTCACTCCTAGCTCAATTCAATTTTTACAAAGAACTAGATTTTAACAAAGAAGCAAATTCAAGATTATTTTTTCCATCTCAAAAGAATATTATAGAGGAACCTGGTCATCACTCCTAACTTCCTTTTATTTTGACAAGGAAATGGATTTTCACTGGGTTAAGAATACAACCTGATGATACGATCTCCTGTGTCCCTACTTAACATCAATTCAATATTACTCAAAGTCACCTCACTTGTAGTGAATGCCTAGGTCAAAAATTTCCATTTAATAATAGAGTCGTCTTGAATTGGCACTGCTATAATAGGTAAGAGAGGAGCGAGTGTGTGCATGAAGATTCATCTGGCAGAACTGTAGCCCAATGAGATAGTGACCTCGGGTAAAGGTGCTAGGCAGCAACAACCATGGTCAAGAATCTAAAATTAGGTTAAGATAGTGCTGTGAGAGAAGAAGATGAACAGATTCACTAGCACAGGTTCTAAAAGCTGAACACTTTACGCATGAAAACAAGTCAGAGACAGAGGCAGAGATAGATTGAAGAGTTACTTGGCATTGCCAAATTACCTCCAATTTTTGACCAAAGGCTTTAGATAATAGGAACCTTGGTGAAATTACTATCAATTTTCCATAAAAAACGCAACAAATTCTATTACACATTGCGTTGGGAAGAAACAGGATTGAAGACACCTATGGGGGTGCTAAATTTGTGTTCTACACATGGGGGTACGAAAGCATTAGGCATTCATGCTTCCATATTGATGTGCTACACAAGTCCACAACACAACTAAAAACAACACAAGTTTCAACTACTCGATGCTACTCCAGTGATATTTACAGCATCATTAAGATAGTGCTTGTAAATCTAAGTAAATGCTATTATAAATATGCTACCAGACTGAGATAATTTTGGTTGGTAGCTTTGACAATTGCAACCATGACACTTCTCTAAATACAACACAATAGTCAATGGATGAATACAAAAGTAATCCATTCCTTGAAGTAAAAACGCACACATAAACATAAAAAGGCACCTTCTAATTCTACATGTAGAAAGCAGAACTTCTTATCTGACAATAAGAAAATAAATAGACTTGACTTCTACAAGTACAAGACTTCTACAAGTATAATACAAAAAAGATTAGCCAAGAACTCCAAGAAAAAGACCACAAGTGAATCTAAAAATTTAAAGTATGTATACACATAAAGGGGGAATCCCCAACTACATTTCAAGTAAGAATGGCTTAAAAATCGTCATAAATAACCTCAACTAATAACATATTGGAAATATAGGAAGCTAAGTTAAAGTAAATTAAAGATAAGAGAATTCATCTACTTATATAGAAATTGTAAAGCTTGCATATACAATCACATTTTGCCTATCCAACAACAATCATGTAGTTATTTTGCATCCCATTACGACATAGCCAATATATAGATTAAGAAATCAGATTCTACATAGACAAGAAATAAGATTCTGATTTGTCAAAGAGGCGAACTTGAATGGAGTATTAGATGGGGAATTAAGTTCAACATGATTACACACATCTTCATGCAAAAGGTCACACTATTGAAGAACAAGAATTGATAAAAGCAGAAGAAACAGGGAGAAAAAGGTTGACTTAGGCAAATTAAAAGGGGAGAAATGGTTTTAGCTCATATACATGTTCGTGTTTATCGGGTTGCCATGAATGCTCATACGAAAACAATGAAGAAGTAGGGCATAAGTTTAGAGAAAAATTACAATTTTTCTCTCATAATATAGATGTATAGACTACATATGATGAACATGGAGTCAGCTTTAAAAGGGAATGAGTGAAATATAGATTAGTAACCTACTAGGAAACAGGGAAGCATAGGCTAATAGAAAATACTCCTGCATTTCATGAGCATAACAAATACATATTTGTCCTTCATTCAATAGAGACAACTATTTCTGAGTCATCAATTTCAGATTTAGATGCTAGGCTCCAAACATGATGATAACAAGCAATGCTTTGGTTACATAAAAGAAGAGATTGAGTGATTTTTATATATGAAAATTTTAAAAATTAGAATTACTGTCACATAATAACTGGGTTGCTTTAGTCAAAGAATCACAACATATGTTTTCCATGCACTCCAATGAATTTAGAAGAAATAAAGCCATGCAAACTCAGAATTCAAGCAATCAAATTGGATCGAATTGGCCCCATTAAACATGAAATAGTCTCTGATTTTCAAGTGTAATAATGACACCTCTTAAGCCCAGTCTCTACATGAGAATTTTACAGACACTATATTAATTGTATTGAAATACGTTCCCTTTCTTGATTAAAAACCAAATTAGAGAGTATTTCACAGGTGAAAATTTTCCATTCAGTTAGCAATAATCAAGTTTCTAGATGAAAATTTTTCGTTCACTAGTACAGGTATTTCAATCTGAACACTTCACACAGTGAAAATACGTGAGAGACAGAGGCAGAGATAGAGATTGAAGAGTTACTAGGTGTTGCAAAATTACTCCTAATTTTCAACCAAATGCTTTAGACAGTGGGAAACCTTGTTGAAATTACTATCAATTTTCCATAAAAAGGCAAGAAATTCAATTAAACATTGCGTTGGGAAGAAACTGAATTGAAGATACCTGAATGAGTTACTCAACATTATTAGCTACACTTATAAATTAAGGGCAAGAAGAAGACAACATACCTGATGCAATGAAGAAGAGATTATTGCAACGAATTTGGAGTGGGGACTGTTCACAGGCTAGGGTTTTGTTGTGTGAAGAATGGCTTGAATGAGATGGGCGTGTGTGTGTATATGCTCGATATTAGCGCTGATGATATTAATTAATCAATCGAGAAACTCCTAGGGAACATGCTTAGCCACACACACGGCACACCCAAAGTAGCTTCAATTTGATTTTAATTTTTTAGTAAGATTTTGATTTTATAGTAGTGTAACTTAAATTTTCCCTCTAATAATCTTAATTTAGGATGGAAATTGTAGTTAATTTTTCAATTTTTATTTTTAATTTTTCTCCTCAATTTATGTACATTCTCTCTTATTAAGAATAAGGACGAACGTCATTAAAAAAATAACGTCCTACTTTTTGGTTCGTTGTCTCATGATGATTTGTTGATGAAATTAAAAAATAAAAAAGCGCTTTTGTCATTATTAATAATATTGAACAATAATTTTTGTGTTTGGTCTTCAAATAGTGATCGTTGCAAACGTAGTTCCTAATAGTGCCTCTAAACAAAATCTGGACACTTACTTTTGGAGATGTATAATTTTAGCTTCATGAGCAAGGTGTATAGGCGAATGCACTATAACATCAAAAAATGTAGGAGGAAATTCCTTTTCCAGCTGAAAGGGCCGCGAGCACACGGTGGCATTGTAGCAAATCAAGGTCATGTCCATAAGAACTAGGTTGATCTGTTGGGCTTTATCCCTTTAAGATAGACTCAGCGAATCTAAACTTATGATTTGAAATTAAATATTCAACTATCTAGCCCAACGAATAAATAATCATAGAATTAAGAAAATCAAGCAACTTCACGATCCAAGCATCGATCAAGCACTTGTTCCTAAATTAATTGTTTTAAACCGACAATCAAAGTATCACATCCCTCTTTCAAAGTGAAGTGCAATATGTAAATCTAACCAATTACCATTTTTCAGGGGCTCTTGATTTGTTTAGGTTCATTAAGCATGCGATTAGTAAACTTGTGGTTTCTTAATTGGTGCTCAGTGTACCTAAGCTAAGACCTCCTCGCAAACGGGGCACGTGGAGCATCAGCCACTCCATCACAACTTCAAGACACGGCCCGTCAAATCAGATGTCGTCAAAACACGCAGGAGCTTATCAAACTCCTGGGACCACAATTTAGAAAATATAGGGTAAGAGGCAATAACCAAAATCACACCAAAGAGTATTAGTATCCTCTTGACCCTATCAAACACATTAGAAAAATCATAGGAAGGATTAAAGAATGTAGTCCGCATGACTTTCCTAGGTAAGTCCCCTAGGCATAGATAATAAGGATCAATGGAGGGATTATAGCCTCTTAAGTAACCTAAAGACGCAAATTTATTAGCATTTCCACTAAGCACAACAAACATGTTGTCATCATAGCACAAATCTGTAGTACAACATAAATTATAGGATTACCAATGGGCACATCAATACAATACTTGGGGGAAGGAGAGGGTAATGAACAAAAAGGAGAAGCACATGAATGATCAAGGGGATCGGGGAGCGATACTGTCAAAACCAAGGCTAGGAAAGCCTTATACCCAAACACATCATATGACCGCTCCAAAGGAGTCTTATCTAGATCATGCGCCTTATCAAAAATATCTTCTGACTTAAAACGTGCATCAAAAACACTGGATCTAGTAACTACCCAAAAGGTTCACCTGTCTCGTGTTCCATGCACTGAGTTAAAGGGAATAATGAATCAAGTAAGGTCAAGATAACCACATTGAGTAAGAAAGACATTTAATCGCTTAAAATACCTCCAAAATAATTCATGTTTGAATTGGAGGAAATGAAAAATTGCCATTGTTTTTTTTCTCTAAATTTTTTTACATTTTTTAAATTTTAAATTTTTTTGGTTTTATTTTTCAAAGAAAAACAAAATACTTAGTCAAATCTACTGAGAAAAACCTAAAATTCGGCACTAGTCCCCAACAACGGTGCAACAAACTTGATAGGCCAACAAGCGCACAGTGGCGTTGTAGCAAATCAAGGTCATCTCCCATAAGAACTAGGTTGATCTACTAGGCGTTGTCCCCTTAAGGTAAGCTCAGCGAATCTAAACTTGAGATTTCAAATCAAACTATTCAAGTATCTAGTCTAACGAATAAATAATCATGGAATTAAGCAAATCGAGCAACCTCCTGATTCACGCATCAATCAAGCACTTTTTCCTCAATTGATTGTTTTAAAACCGATAATCAAAGTATCCCATCCTGTTGAGATAAAAAGAAGTCGCAAGTGCACGGTGTCAACTCATAGTATAATCTGGCAAACACAGGTCATTCCCAGGAACATGATAGTATTAAATTTAACGACTTAATTTGTGAAACATTTTGACTAAATAAAAATTCCTAACTAAACTAATAAATTATACTCAAGAAAATCAGATATCGATTAATTAAATAAATGAAAGAACGAAGAAAGCACTCCTAAGACTCAATAAGTAACTCACAGACAGTTAATCACTAACTAAGTTGAATTAAAAAGAGGATTAAAAAATAAGAAGAAAAGAACAAGGTCATTGGCACCATTAACAAAAGTTAACTTATGTTGCTTTTACTACTTGCCAACTCAAACTATTACAAGTTGCCCCACTTTGTCTTTTAGAGCATTTACTAGAATTGAAGTTGACTAACCAAACTTAATGAGAGGACAATTGTACATGCAGACTCTAGCCAAAAGGCTAAATCAACACACATTAGAAAATCATTAAAAAAATTAATTAACAAGTAAATGTCTAGTGAGCGATGGCATTAAAATGGCAATAAAGTTATACACTATAGAATAATAAAAAAAAAAAGAGGACTCAAAATGAAAAATAGAGCATTCAAAATGAAAAGAAAATAGGGTTAACA
Organism: Carnegiea gigantea; assembly: GCA_029747015.1. NCBI lineage: Eukaryota > Viridiplantae > Streptophyta > Magnoliopsida > Caryophyllales > Cactaceae > Carnegiea > Carnegiea gigantea. Next base: position 71,529 of record JAKOGI010000911.1, on the reverse strand, counting down.
ATAAGAAAAGATGGACAGTTTTAATTTAATCCAAACTCCTCGAAATTTCACAGACATAAAACCAAATTAAGATTAATCCCAAATGGAGAAGGAGATGAACTCGACTCCAACCTAATTAATCGAAAATTGCAGGATTACAACCTCAAAAGTTAAGCAAAATATAAGAGATCGAAGACTCAAAATAGAGAATAACAAAGGGAAGCTCAAGACTACAAATGATGATGAATGCTCAACTGATTGTTAGCTACTGATCTGAGACCCAACTCCTCCCATTCCACCCCTATTTATACATGAATTTAGAACTCTAATCCTCACACAAAATCTGGGCATGGCTTATTCTTGTCGTCCTATCTTGTGGTCATTTCAGTCATTGGAGACCCGATTAACGAAGATCAAGGGCTAGTTGACTTGGTCTATGTGTTATGCCCTCAACAATCTAGCCGTTGACAATAAACATATGCCGTGAAAATGGAGGAGTTGATGCATGATATTGGCCAAAAAAGTCAGGTTGTTTAGTGAAGGATGATGCTGGTAATGGTGAACGAGTCTAAGAAGAGGGAGAAGGAATCGTGGGATTTGGAGAAGATGAAGCAACAAGGGCCATTTACTGGGAAGAACAGGAGGCAAATGAATGAAGAAGAGTGGGCGGGGGGAAGCTAGGTCAACACAATGGTTGCGCCATAGCTAGGTGGGACTTTTTTTCCAATTCTTTTTCTTCTTCTTTTATTTTGCTTTTCTTTTGAGCCTTTGGATTGCTGGGCTTCAGACAACTAACCCAATTCATTTTTCCGATATTTCATCATTTTTTTGTTATTTTCCAGATTTATTCCGTAACTTGCAAAATAAAATAAAAATAAAATAAACTTCCTAATTTAGTATTTATTTCGAGCATTAAAAAAGTATAAGGACATGCTAAAATATCATATTTTCGGTGCAAAGAACTACCCCCACACTTAAATTTTTTTTTTGTCCTCGAGTAAAAGAAACTAAACTACCTAAAAAGAAAAAGAAGATCCTGACTCACTGTCGTAGGAATAGCGGTTGCATTTAGCATATGCAACAGGCGCTTTAAACCCCTAAGTTTCCCCTACTAGATGAGTACGTCTTGTGAGGGTTTGCAGAGGATGTACCCATAAAATCTTTAAAGGAAAAAGAAAAGAATAGAAAGAAAAGATGGAAAAGAAGATCTTTTTTTTCATAAATGTGCAAAGGAGGACAATATAAAATTTCAACCAAACATATCACCTTTAAAACCAAGATATAGGCTGTATGTGAACAACGTGTACACTCCAAAACTCTGAATCCTCATAGATGACATCTGCACGCCACTTTTCTCCCCTATAAAACAATATATCCATCCTAGTACTTGGTATGTGAGTGTGCCATCACCCCAGAGATTAGGCTAATTAGCGTTTGACTCATTCCCACCTGCTAAGATATAAGCTACTTTATTTACTCACAGACATGGGAAACAAGCTTTCTCAGTAGCAGTATTACCTCACAGGGTAGCATCTAGAAGTGCATGCCTCAAAGGGATATTTATCATTCTCGACATTGACTTCTTTTTTTTCTTTGTTTTCCATTCGAATTTAAAGCAAAAACAAAGACAAGTGGGAGAATCAACCCTGGAAACTTACAACTCTAAGACAATGGTGATGTCCAAAATAAAGATTGGACTCACAATTATAATGGAGTGATGAGATTAGAATCAGGTGATAGAATATCACATTTATGACTCAGTTTATCTTGCACACCCAACCTATACACAACCTAATATTAAGTTACAAGGGGTCAATCCAGTCAAAATAGTATGTATTCCCCAAAACAAAAGAAATGGAAAATAAAAGAAAATAACAAAAAAAATCTTTTTGTATTTTCTTTTCTTTTTTTTAAAAAATAAAATATACAAAGGCGCTCCCTCCCATGCTTAAACAATTCAATGTCCGTATTGCTTGCAAAAATATAAGAATGGAAAGTGCACAATAAAAAATGAAGGTAATAAAAGAAAATATATATACAAAATAAGGTTTTATACAAAGGAAAAATAGTACCGTGTTGAATGTTGGATGCGTCCAAGCTAATCTCCACAACCTCAATCTCTACGCTATGGTTCACAGAGCATCAGGCATTCTACTTCTCTCTCCTCTACAGGTAGCTCTAGGAATGGCTTCAACCTTTATCCATTGACCTTGAAATATGTACCTCTTGTGGGTCCTGTATCTCTATAACACCATGTGGAAAAAGAAGAAATAATGAAAGGACCAATCCAACGAGATCTCAATTTTGCTGGAAAAGGTGTAGTTCGGAGTCATAAAGCAGCACCTTCTTACCTGGGAATAACTCTTTCCTGTGAATGTGTCTGTCATGGAACAATTTCGCTCTCTCTTTGTCCATCCTAGAGTTCTCATAGGCCACAACTTTGATTTCTTCCAACTTTCTCAATTGTAACTTCCTTTCCACCCCTGCCGCCTCTAAGTCAAGGTTTAAAGTCTTTATAACGCACGTAGCTTGATGCTCAAGCTCTACAGGAAGATAACAAGGCTTACCAAAGACAACCCTAAAAGGAGACATGCCCAATGGAGTCTTAAAAGCTTTCCTATAAGGCCAAAGAGCATCAATGAACTTATCTGCCCAGTCCTTGCAGTTTCTACTCACAGTTTTTTCCAGAATCTGTTTGATCTATCTATTAGAAACCTCTATTTGGCCACTAGTCTGGGGATCATAGGCGGTGGCTAAACGATGAATAATCAAGTACTTTTTCCACAACGCATCAAATGAACAATTGTCAAAATGAGTACCCTGGTCACTAATGATAGCCCTAGGCATGCCATATCTGGGGAAAATATTTTCTTAAAGAAACTTGATAGTGACTTTAGCATCAGTTGTCCTTATCAGGACAACTTCTACCCACTTAGACCCATAGTTTATAGCTAAGAGAATATACTCATACCCAAAAGAACATAGAAATGGTCCCATAAAATCAATCCCCTAAACATTGAAAATCTTAATGATAATGATAGGGTTGAGGGGCATCATATCTCTCCTACTAATTTTCCCAAACTTTTGACACATAGGGTAACTCTTACAGTACAACTGACATCTTTGAGCAAGATAGGCTAATACAAACCACACTAAAGGACTTTGGAAGCTATTTTTTCCCCATTAAACTGTCCCCACAAGCTTGCTCACGACAGAAAGAAAGGACACTTCTAATCTTATTGTCAGGGATACACCTCTTAAAAATCTAATCTGGGCAATATATGAACAGCTTAGGGTTATTCCAATAGAAGAATTTCACCAGATAAAAGAAGTTGTCCTATCATGTTTACTCTAACCAAGGGCTATCTCACCAGTTACTAAGTAGTTGACAATATCAGCATATGATGGTTTAAATTGAACCATGAGTAGCCGCTCATCCGGGAAGTAGTTAGATTTGGGGGATTCACTCTCTTTTTGCACAACGATTCGAGATAGAAGGTCAACAACCAGGTTCTCAGAACCTTTTCAGTCTCGAATCACACAATCAAACCCTTACAAAAGCAAAATCCACCTAAGCAACCTGGGTTTTGCATCCTTCTTATAGAAGAGATGCTTTAGTGCAGCATGGTCAGTATGAACTATCACATAAGATCCAGACAATTGTAGACGAAATTTTTCAAAGCCAAACACAACTGCCAAAACCTCTTTTTCAGTGACAGTGTACTTTAACTGGGCCTCATTCATAGTATGACTCGCACAATATATAACATGAGGTTTCCTATCTACATGTTATCCTAAGATAACCCCTACCACATAGTCAGAAGCATCCCACATCAGCTTAAAGGGCTCTCTATAGATGGGAGGGTGTGAGATAGGTGTTGAGGTTAGGGCTTCCTTTAGCCTATTAAATACCTTTAAACACTTATCAGAAAAGTGAAACGGTACACCTTTGGCTAAAAGATTAGTTAAGGGCATAGCAAGTTTACTGAAATCTTGAATAGATCACCTCTAAAACCCTGTATGCCCTAAAAATGACCTAACATCTTTCATACAAGTGGAAGGAGGAAGATTAGCAATCAAATTAATTTTTACTTTATCAACTTCAATCCCATCATGTGAAATTACATGCCCTAAAACTATTCCCTTCTTCACCATAAAATGACATTTTTTTCAGTTTAGAGTCGAATTCTTTTCCCTACATCTTTACAAAACTCTTGTCAAATTGGCCAAATAGTCATCAAATGAGGATCGAAATACAGAAATATCATCCATAAACACCTTGATGCATTGCTCAATCATGTTAGAAAATATAGAAATTATGCAATGCTGAGAAGTAACAGGAGTATTACAACGACCAAATGGAATTTTCCTAAAGGCAAAGGCACCAAAAGGGCATGTGAAAATGGTCTTGCCTCAATCTTTGGGTGCTATGGAGATTTCGGTGTAGCCAGAGCATCCATCCAAAAAATAGTAGTAACCATGTCCAGCAAACCTCTCATGCATTTGGTCCATAAAAGGCATAGAGTAGTGGTCATTCCTAATGGCAGCATTTAGTTTCCTATAGTCAATATAGATACGTCACCCAGACTTGACTCTAGTAGGGACTAACTCATTCTTGTCATTCCTGATCACGGTAATACTAGTCTTTTTAGGAATAACTTGGACTAGGCTGACCCACTCACTATTAGAAATAGGATAGATTATCCCATGATCTAACCACTTAATGATTTCTTTTTTGATGACTTCTTGTAGGGTAGGGTTTAGATGTCATTGGTGGTCTTTAGAAGGTTTAACATTATCCTCCAGATGAATTTTGTGTTGTACAATAGATGAGCTAATACCTTTTATGTCACCTGAAGTCCACCCTATGGCCTCTTTGTTTTCCTAAGTATTTTTAACAGTTTACCCTCTTAGTCCTCACTCAGGTCAGATGCAATAATCATAGGAAAAATCTCATTAGGACTCAAAAAGATGTACTTAAGGGAATCAGACAAAGGTTTCAACTCTAATGTGGGATCAGAAGCATGTGTAACAAAAGAAAGGGCATCGGAAGAATAAAGAGAGAGGGAATCAATCTCATCACACATATCATTTTCAATCAAATTATCAACACATGAGTCACCACAAGCGTACATATTTAGCTAATTAACACTGTCAATCTCATACAAAATAGCAGGTTGCCTTTGGAGATTAAAACAATTCAAATCGATAGTCACGTTTCCAAAAGACAACTTCAACATACCAGCCCTACAATTGATTAAAGCATTTGAAGCAGCTAGGAATGGTCGACCAAGAAGGACAGGTATTTGGGCCTCAAGATTAGCAACAGACTTAGTTTCCAAAACAACAAAATCCACACGAAATACCCACTTTAATAAAACATCCTCGACTATACCTATAGGAGTTCTAGTGGAACGGCCGACTAACTGGAGAATCATCCTCGTGGGTTTTAACTCTTCTAATCCTAGCTTCTCATATGCCGAGTACGGAAGAAAATTTACACTGGCCCCTAGTTCTAACAATACTCTATGGATAGTCTGATCCCCTATGGCTATGAAAATGGTAGGGCAACTGGGGTCTTTATGTATAGCTGGGATCTGGTGTGAGATAATAGAGCCCACATTAGAAGCTAAGAAAGCCTTATTTGGGACATTGGTCATTCTCTTAGTGGTATACAATTCTTTCAAGAACTTGGCATAGGGAGGCATCTGTTGGATAGCATCTAGAAGGGAGATGTTGATTTTGACATGAGAGAAAGTCTTTCTGATCTCATCGTCATGGGTCTAGTCTGTGTTGCTCCTTAGCCCATTCGAAAATGATGCAATAGGTTTATAGACCCGCTCAACAGTTGAAGGATGAGAGGTATCATCTTCCTTCTTAGACTCATCGTTCTTATTTTCCTTAGGGTCAACTAAGTTAGTCAGTCGGGAAGGGAAAGGGTTACTTGTATTGCCATCAGTAGTGTCCCTAGAAACATAGTCATTCTCAAGGAGAGGGGGTAGAGATAGAGAGCGAGAAAGCTGAAAAGAAACATCCACAAGGTCTTCCAAGTTATGATCAATTATCTCATTAAAGTTATTGCGTTAACCCTTTTCACATTGTCCTGGTTTGGTGAGTGCATCGAGGATGGACCTATGTTTGGATTAGGCTTTATCTAACTGGAAAATGTTTCTTTTTCCCTATTGATAGTGACCAGCTGAGACAACTATTCAACCATTGTCCTCATTACCTTCTCTAGGCTATTTTATGATCTCTCTACATTATTGAATCTTTTATCAATCTCATTATAGCCAGCAGGTGATTGTGTGTGGGCAATAGGTGGATGCGATAATCTAGGTGCCCCTTGGTACGGCTGGATAGATGTGTTTCCAGGAAACATTCCAATCTGTGTGCTAGCACCTCCTAAGTTCTGGCCTTAATTTAGGAAAAATTCAGGTGATTCCGCCACCCTAGATTATAAATTGTTGCAAAATAGTCATTTCTTGGCCTTTGGTAGGCCATGTTCACTTGCTCAATTCCAGTTGATAGTTGATGAGCATAGAAGGGACAAGCACTCAAGATATGGTCTGGGGATTGACAGTGAGAATATGTTATAGAAGCACTTTGAAAGACCTGAGGTTGCTGAATGGTCAACCCCTTTAACTGGTTCTCTAAAGCTGTAAAAACCTAGACACTATATGGCTCAAGTCTAGTAGTGCATGCATCCCCCCTTGGCATTGGCAATTCTAGAACTCAGACTATTATCTTTAGTGGTCTCCCACTGCAATGTCTTTTCAGTTAAGTCCTCTACGAATTCCCAAGCCGCGGTGGGATTCTTGGATAAGAATCCACCTTAACACATAGACTCTAACATAGTCCTAGTTTGTTGATCCAGACCCTCATGCACAATTTGACAAAGACGCCACGGCTAAAGACCATAGTGGGAAAACTGGGCCAACAAGTTCTTAAATCTTTTCCTATAACTCTAGAAAGGCTCTGTATCAAACTGAATAAACTAATTGATTTCATTCCTTAATGTAACAGTTTTGCCATTAGGAGAATATTTTCGTAAGAAAACTATAACGAAACCATTCCAATTAGAAATAGAGTTAGCAGGCAAAGTGTACGTCCATCTCTTCGCATTATCTTTCATCGCAAAAGGAATGAATCTCAGTATAACCACATCAACTTGTACAGTATGAAAATGTATCGTATTACACACTTCTTCACATTCACTTAAAAATAAATAAGCATCTTTAAGTGCAGTGAATTTAGGAAGCATCTAAATATAATACAGTTCTAGCTTAAGAGTAACATTAGCATCTAGGGCGGGCAGATTAAAACATGAAGGTAAGGTTAAACATGGAGGGTAAAAAATCTCATTCAAAGCTTTTTCATTTATTTCTTATCCAGCCATTTATTCAAGTTCGAGTTTAGGTTCAAGTTCAGGTTCGATCCTAGTGAGTCTTCTTTTTTTAGGCTCCTTAACGTAAACAATCGTGCAAATCCCACACCCACAATCGTATTTTTGGTCTTTTTTGGGAAAAGAAATAAAAGAAACAACTAACAAGTGATCAAAATATAGCTACTCAATTGAAAATGAAATGAATCAGAAAATTGGCAAAAGATTCAAATATAAACAAAAACACTCAAGTGAAAAGCGATAAATTGAATATATACCATCCCCGGCAACGGCGCCAAAAAATTAGTTGATATAAAAAGAAGCCGCAAGCGCACAATCTCAACCTGTAGTATAATTCGGTGAATACATGCCATTCCTACGAAGATGATAGTATAAAATTTACCAACTTAATTTGCAAAATATTTTGACTAAATAAAAATTACTTGCTAAACTTATAAATTATACTGAAGAAAATCATACACTAGCTAATCAAATAAATAAAAGAAAGAAGAAAACACTACTAAGACTCAATAACTAACTCAAAGACAGTTAATCACTAACTAAACTAAATTAAAAAGAAGGATTTAAAAAATAAGAAGAAACGAACAAGGTCACTGGCACCATTTAACAAAAGTTAACTAAAGTTGCTGTTACTACTTGCCAACTCAAACTGTTATAAATTACCCCACTTTGTCTTTTAGTGCATTTACTAGAATTGAAGCTGACTAACCAAAATTAATCAGCGGACAAAAGTTGTGCATGCCCAGACTCTAGCGAAAAGGCTGAATCAACACACATTAGAAAATCATAAAAAAATCAATTAATAAGTAAATGCCTAGTGAGCAATGGCATGAAAAATGGTAATATAGTTGTGCATTATAGAATAAAAAGAAAGAGGACTCAAAACAAAAAACAATACATTCAAAACGAAAAGAAAACAGGGCTCAACAATCAGAAAAGATAGACAATTCAAATTTAATCCAAACTCCACAAAATTTCACAGACATAAACCCAAATCAAGATTAGTCCCAAATGGAGAATGAGATGAACTTGACTCTAACCTAATTAATTGAAAATTGTAGGATTACAACCTCAAAAGTGAAGCAAAATATGAGAGATTAAAGACTCAAAACAGAGAGTAGGAAAGGGAAGCTCAAGACTACAAATGATGATGGATACTTAACTGATTGTTAGCTACTGATATGATGCCCAACTCCTCCCATTCCACCCCTAATTATACATGAATTCAGAACCCTAATCCTCCAACAAAATTCGGGAATGGCTGATTCTTCTCATCCTATCTCCTGATCGTTTCAGTCGTTGGAGACCCGACTAATGAAGATCAAGGGTTGGTTGACTGGGTTTGCGTGTTATGCCCTCAACAATCTAGCCGTTGATAGCAAACATATGCTGTGAAAATGGAGGAGTTGGTGCGTGAAATTGGCCAAAAAATCTGGTTGTTTAGTGAAGGATGATGCTGGTAATGGTGAATGAATCTAAGAAGAGGAAGAAGGAGTCGTGGGATTTGGAGAAGATGAAGCAACAGGGGCCCTTTACTAGGAAGAAGAGGCGGTAAATGAATAGAGAAGAGTTGGGGGCGGGGAAGTTGGGTTAGCACAATGGTTGGGCCATGGCTGGGCCTTGGTGCTGGTTGGATTTTTTTTCAGTTTCTTTTTCTTCTTTTATTTTGCTTTGCTTTTGAGCCTTTGGATTGCTGGGCTTCAGACTACTAACCCAATTCATTTTTTCGATATTTCCTCATTTTTTTCCGCAATTTTCTGCATTTATTCTATAACCTGCAAAATAAAAAATAAATAAAAATCCTAATTTAATATTTATTTTGAGCATAAAATGTAAAGGCATACTAGAATATAACATTGTTGTTGCAAAGCCATCCTTCTTTCAAGGTGAAGTGAAATACCTAAATCTAAGCAGTTACCATTTCTCAATGGCTCTCTATTTGGTTAGGTTCAATATGCACACAATTACCAGGTTTATGGTTTCTCAATTGGTGTGACTTTCTCAAGACTCCCCACAATCAAGTCAAATCCTAGATTCAAGTATCCAATTTCACCTTTTATTTCTTCATCCAATACCCAAAACATAGAAGAAAGTGATCAACTTCCTCACATGGCAATAAAAATCTAAGATTCAATAAAACAATCTATTAATTCCAAAATACTCAAAGAGATTAACACCAGATCAAAAACTTAAATATTATTTACATAAATCCAAAAATTAAAAAGATAATTAAAATTACAAAACATAAATCCAAAAATGAGAAAAGAAATGCTCAGCTAAGATCGCGCTTGAACCGCTGCAAACCCGGGATGGAATCCTTGCAAATCTTCACTTAAATTCACTCTTTGTTCCTCTAATATAATCTAAATCCTAATCTCAATGATGGATGTTGAAGAATGGAATGGAATAGAGTGTCAAGGAAGCAGTAAAAATTAGTTTTTATTGTAGAATTCAAGACTACAAACGTACAAAACCCATGGAACACAAAAAGCCACGAAGAAAGCTAGCAGGCTCGGGGGACGGGTGGCCACCAAGGATTGATCGTGGGGACCGCCACAGTCCACGGGACCCAACATGGACAGGCTATGATGTCCACTAGTAGATCTGTTTTCACTTGATTCATCTACTGCTTCTTCCTGGAGTGTCCCGGACCATGGTTCTAACCAAGATTGGTCCGTATTACATGTCCTTGGGCCTCTTTTCCTATCTTTTTTGATCCATAAGGACTCAAAATCTTCATTCTACTAACATAACTCGGTTTACAAAGTCAAAATTTGCAAGAACTCTCCAAACAAGTGAAACCAAGGGTAATAGCAGAAATAAGGGCATACATTGTACGATAAAGCATATTAAGCCCTAAGAATGACTCCTAAACGCTTATAAAATCCTACATAAATATGACATTCATCACTAGCTTACATAAAGTAATGGGGATTAGTACCTCAATTTGCTTTAAATCCTTTATCCTATGTTCTTTAGTACCCAGTATAGCAAAGGACATTGATAACTCAATGATTATCTCCCATATTGATGGAGTAAGAAGGCCACACAATGCTAGTAGTAAGAGATATTGGAGTATAACATGGAAATTGTGACCTTTGAGACCAAAGACTTTTGATTCCTTCATATTCGCATAGTAAGATATATTTGAAGAAAACCATATAAAACTTTTAATTCTTTTAAGAATTGGCAAAACTTGCACTTCTCGGGATGGGATAAAGTGTATGTTGTAAGGGGCATCTTCATCTTATCACCATTTCTTAGCAAATGCAAAAGTAGATCTTAATCATATCCTTTCTAAATCTGGAAGCATCTTGATAGTGGTTTAGTCTTTCCTTTGATGTTCATGATTGTTCCAAGAATTTTATCACATATATTTTTTTTTATTACATCCAAATTATGGCATAATAAAAGGGTACTCCAATAAGGAAGCTGAAAGAAGATACTTTTCTTATTCCAATTGTCCCCCCTCTTATCATAGGATATTTTAGGCTTCCAATATGGAGCCTTTGTTAAGCATACATGCTTAAGGTCTTGCACTTAATCAATAATATCATCAATTAATAAGGTTGTGGAGGTACACCATGCTTGATTGCTCCATCAAACAAATCATTTTGTTTTCGAACTTTATGGTTTGAAGGAGGATAACGTCGATGACCCATGTAGCATTGCTTAACACCATTAGACAACCTTATAGAACGGATCTCCTACACACAACAAAGACATGCTAATTTTCCTTTAGTACTTCATCCAGACAACATTCTGTATACAAGGAAATCATTAATTGTCCAAAGTAAAGCTGTATGAAATTGGAAATGACATCGAGTTCATACACCAAATGTCTCAACACTGATTTCCCATAACTCCTTCAGCTCTTCAATTAAAGTTTGCAAATATATGTCAATTACATCTTTAGTACTATGAGGGCCAGTGACACATCCGCAAGCGTACGGGTGTTATAGTATAGATTAAAATATCGTCTTCAGGGACCAAAGTAATCTACCGAGCTGATGTCTTATTAAAAATGCTAAGCAATCAATCTTTTGACTAAGTCGATTTAAATAAACTAATTATCTAATTGGAATTCAATCAAGGTAAAGCATCTAGGAATTCGACTCACCAAATAAAGAGTTGGATCATAGAATCAAGCATGCACCATTCACGGATTGAACGATTCAAGGAATTGCAATCGAGTTGAATTTAATCCTTTCTTTCAAAATAAATTAAATTGCCCAAACAAATTCAACTAACACTCTTTCAAGTGTCTTTTATTTAGTCTAGGTTGAAGATTTATGAATGCTAAGTCTCCTCTTAACAACCAATTCTCTGTCAAGCTTCGTTAAGTTAAGTTCTATCAAGGTAATCTAGTAGTGAGTTTCCCTTTTCAGTACCTCACTCGACTACCTAATATAAGCAAGCAAAATTGGCCAAATTCTACTCACAATAGTTCAATCTCAAGATAGAAGTAAATCATTCCAATCATGAAGTAAGCATAAGATTGTAGAAATAAGGGATCCAACTACAATACTATGGCTAACAAATCCCTAGATTAAATAAAACTACTCACTCATATTGTTAATTCAACTATCACAAGAGTTCTAGAATAAGTTCAAAGGGAAGGGAAACTTTGCAACAATGGCAGCCCTTAAATGTTGCCACAATCTTCAAGTCTCCAAGAGCAAAGCTTCTCCCTTCAATTCTCCTTTTGCTCCAAAAAAATAAACTAAAACTAAACTCTAACTAGAAGAAATATGGATGTGAGAGTAGTAGCGAGATGGTTATGGCTGCTCAATTCTCCCTTCTTCCACCTTCAAACATGCCTTTTTAACCAACAAACGAAGCATCCTCAACCAAACAATGAAGGAAGATGAAGAAGATAGCTATTGCAGGCTCACCATTGTCCGTGGCAGCCTCCACGGTCCGACGATAGTTCCAGCTAGAAACGAAATCTTCTGCTCTCCTCTTGCTCCACGGGTATAGAACTTGGGGTATTCCGTGGTTGATCAACATGCACTCAAATGAGGGTTAATTGCTGGGTCAACTGATCTAAAATCCTATAAAAGTTATTAAAGAATCATGCCCAAGCATAAAACGAGAATAAGAGCATAAATTATAACATAAAACTCATAAATTACCAAAAAGGTGCTACGAAATGTCCCAAAAATGAAGTATAAAGAAGCACTTATCAAACTCCTCCATGCTTGAATCGTTTCTTATCCCTAAGCAACACTAAGACCAAAAATTATTTACAGCCACCTTAGGATAGACATTGGTAGTAGCTCAATTGCAAAGCTGATTGAAAGTTAGCCTAGAAGTGCCAAAATCATTTAACAAATAGGCTAGGAAATGGAGTTTTCGAAATCATTCATAGTCATAATGCCAAGTTTGAATTAACCTCCCCCAATGCATCAAATACAATCACATCGACACGTGAAACAAGTAGAGCTAGTAATGCCGGTAGAACCACAAATAGTAATGTGGCACTCATCACACATGTGTTTGAAAAAATGTTGGAAGATGTCCTTAATTCTCATTCCATAGACTCAAATCTACCATAGGCTTGATAAGACTCTAATTCGCCATCACTAGTATGCAATACACATTAGACAATCATGAAGGCTTTATGAGGTTGTAACAGGGCCATGCATAAAGGTAAGAGGGGAACGAATATTTTGGAAATGTGGAGCTAGAAGCCTTAGACTAAGAGTTAGATGCTTCCAATGCGCTTATGCAACACTTTCCTCCAATCAATACAAATCAATAACCGATACATCCCCTTTCATAACCAAATGAAGAGAAAAAAGAGTTGAAAGTCAAATATACTTTTTACAATCCAAACATGACCAACACTCCTTTATTTTTTCATTCTTTTATTTCATTTTTTTCTTTCGTTTCTTTTTGTTTTTCTTTTCATTTGCATTTTTTCTTTTTTCTTTTTTTACAAAAGAGTTTGCTAAGGGAATCCATTATCAAGCTTGAATTTTAACTCTTCTCTAACCTTTGTAACATAAAATAAGGGATCATCATATACGAACACAAGAACCCATATCCCTTCATCAGTTTACCAACCAAATCCACCAAAAAGATCTCAATGCACCTCACTAACTCCCAATCAAACTTAGGTTACAAAGATGAAACATTTCTCTAGTCTTGGCTTAAGGGTTAGAGAAATGTTCGGCCAAATGCTATGTTCGAAGGTTCAAATTAATAAAAACGGATATAACGTCGAAAGGGGTAGCAAAGGATATATTTTGCAGAATGGTGGCTGTTTGATCTTTTGGGTTAAGAAGTCAAAGAATGCCTCAATCATGTCACCTAAATGCATACGCAAAGTGTGATCTTGAATAAGAGTTAAAGCAAGTTCCAGAGAAATGACGTCGAGGAAGAGTCGCTCATGAATTGATAAGAGACTAAATTGATAAATTAGTCTTCAAAAGCTCAAAGCCTCACGGGACCTCTACCAAGGTCATACTAGCTCATTAGCAGACATATGCCAACATTCATGCAAAGAATCATGGGGGTAATTAATTCGCACTCAACAAATGGTCAAAACATGAAGCTCATTTTCACAAACTTATTTTCAAACATTTTTATGCACAATTGCGCAAATCAAAGGATCAATCTAAACCAGAGAAGTCTACCTAGTCTATGAAGTTCATCATCGGAGGATTTTTAACAATTTTTTTGTTTTTTTAATGAATGTATGCTCCTAATAACAACGCCAAGAAAATGCAAAAACTATGAAAAGGAGCCGAAGTGAAAAGAAACCTAAATATACCTCTAACATGCTCTAGCTACATGAAATTAAACCTAAAATACAAATCTAAATGCAAGCATGAATAATATATATAATGCATACATAAGCACATACCAAACCAAATCAGGAATAAGACACCATTAATTAACTGACAAACTCCCTCATACTTGAACAAAATATTGTCCTCAATGGGAGTATAGATGTAGAAAAAGGAAAGGGAGTAGTAAGAACCAATGAGAAGCGAGGTGGGAAAGGCGAGTGGAGGCTGGCCATAAGAGATATGACAAACTTCTCAGGCCTCTAAACATACCCTAAAATCCTGAAAATATTGGGTCCGGGCAGCAAACATCCCATGGGGCTCGTCGTGCCGTTCTTGGACCAAGTTACGAAGAGCAGCATTCTCAGAGGCAACATAGGCTCAAAGGGACACTTGCTCCTCCTGAATGGACGTAAGGGTGGCTTGGACTTCTGCATAGTCAATGGAGGTAGGTTGGAGGGAATAACTAGGTCCGGCCTGATAAGTAAGTGAAACCCTCAATGACTATTCTGTCCTTATGCTAACAGCTGCATTATACAATTGTCGGGCCAAGAATGCCCCAAGATCAACTTGGACACCATCTAGCATACAAGACATGAGGTATAACTCAGCCAATCTCGGGGCATTTAAACTATCATCTAAAGCAAAGAAACGACAAGCAAGAATATACTAAGCCACCCGAATGCAAGAGTTCCTAATATGGGTCTATTTAGAAGAACTAGTACGGTATTGAAAACTCCCTGAAACCTCACCTCAAAATGCATTCGCGTTGAATTCACGGGGGACTTGACAGTTTGGTAAATCCATGCTAGGTGGAAAACCAAATATACTATTAAAGGTACCTAAGTTCAACTCATAAAATTGCCCTTGCAAACAAAATGAAATATATCCCACTTGACATTGAGGCCCTCGAGTGACCTTAACATGCAAAGTACTCAGCTAGTGTGAGGTCCTATTATGTATGCTCTTTCATTTCAATAAAATATCCCATAACCCCCCGTGCAAATAGCCGCCGTATATCATCCGACAATCCCAATCATCCCAACAGTTCCTCATCATAATAACGAGTTGGCATAATGTTCATTTAAGAAATTATATCTAACAACATGTTCGGGGTTAGTCAAACCAAGGGGATGAGGAACGCTACTTCGGGTCCATGCATTGGTGGAGGTGCGGGAGCTTTGTTGAGGTCATGATGGTGCTTGGCTAGATCTCCCCTCCTCCTTAATGCTCCTTTGCCTCTTGATGGGTGCCATGGATGTAAAATGTAAGAAATGGAAACAAAAACCTCAAAAATGAGGTGTGAGAAAGAAAATGAAGAATTTGAGTGAAAAAGATGAAGAATTAGAGGGAAAAGAAGATGCTTATGGAGGAACGGTGAAAGTGAGATGAACTTGGAGAAGAAATGGTGGAAAGAGATGAAATTTGCTTGAGAAAGAGAAAGATTAAGAGAAGAAGGAAGATTTTGAGTAAAAATGGAGTGAAAATGGGAAGAAATAAGGGAGAAATTCAAGATTTAATATGGAGGTTTTAGGGAGAGAAAGGGGGAGGTAGAGAGAGTGTCGAGGTAGAAGATGAAAGTAAGTGAAAGTCAAGGGGCACCGCGGTCAAAACCCTTGACCACCACCACTAGCGGCCCACCACGGACGATGGGTGACAGCATGGGCGGATCGTGGTGGCTGTTAGATGTTGATTTCTCCATTTTGCAGGGTGGGCATGATGCGGGCTATTTTGGAAAATACATATTGTCCGTGCCCATCGTCTTTCTTCCTTTTTCTTATTGTTTTTTTTCTCTTTTTTTTCCTTTGTGTTCTTCTTCTATTTTTTCCTTTTTCTCTTTTTCTAATTCTTTTTGCTTTTTGTTATGCCTCTGTTTTTTTTTTTTTATTTGTGAAAACCCATATAAAAATGGGAAGCAAAGCTATGAAACGGCTTGTGTCACCTCCCAAGAAGTGCTCTTTTAAGGTCAAGAGCTTGGTCATGCTTCTATATGCACTCGGGATCGGTAAGCATATGGACGATGACCTTTTCAATTGGGTCACCATAAGATAAGTCTTGAGCTGCTGTCCATCTACCGTGAATACACCAGTCGATTCACTCCATACATCGGCTGCACCATGAGGATGAACCTTGATAACTTGAAATGGTCCCGACCACCAGGATCTCTACTTGCCCGGAAATAATTTCAGCTTAGAATTGAACAAAAGGGCCATGCCACCTTCCTCAAATCTCTTCTTTAAAATGTGCTTATCATGCCATTTCTTGGTCCTTTTTTTGTAAATGCGGGAGCTCTCGTAAGCCGCTAGTCTGAGCTCATCAAGTTCATAGAATTACAAAGCCTGCTTCTTACTGGCCACCTTAAGATCAAAATTGAGCATCTTAATTGCCCAATAAGCTTTGTTTTCTAACTCGATTGGCAAATGACAAGAATTCCCAAACACTAAGCGGTATCAGATAGGGCCTAAAGGAGTCTTGTAAGTGGTTCGGTAGGCCCAAAGAGCATCGTTGAGTTTCAAAGACAAATCTTTTCGGGATTTATCCACCGTCTTTTCCAAAATGCTCTTCAGTTCCCTGTTAGATAGCTCGACTTGGCCACTCGTTTGGGGATGATAAGGTGTAGTGACTTTGTGAAAGACCCCATACTTCTTAAAAAGCGACTCAAGTGGTTTGTTGCAAAAATAAGTCCCATTATCACTTAAAGGAGCTCTCGGCGTGTAAATCTCGTAAAATATTTTTTCCGGAGGAACTTTATGACAACCTTGGACTCATTGGTTGAGGTGGCAGTGGCTTCCACCCACTTAGAGACATAATCAACCACAATGAGGATGTAAGATTTTTATAGGAAGGAGGAAAAGGTCCTATGAAGTCAATCCCCTATATATCAGATCACTCCACCTCAAGAATGCCACTTTGATGCATCTCATGTCGCTTGGAAATGTTCCTCGTTATTTGGCATCTATCACAAGTCATGACAAATTTCCTTGCATCTTTGAAGAGAGTGCGCCAATAGAAACCCGCTTGGAGTACCTTTACAATAGTCTTGTCCATGCCAAAGTTTCCACCATAAGTCGAGGTGTGACAATGGTGTAGGATAATATGAACTTCATCATTTGCCAAACATCTTCTATATATTCCATCTCCATATAAATTTTACAGAAGAGGTTCTTCCCACACATAATATTTGGCATCAGAAAGGATTTTCTTCCCTTATTGATAAGATAATCTAGGAGGTAGCACCCTACATACCTTGAAATTCACCAAATCAGCATACCATGGGGTGGCTTGGTAAGAAATAGCAACTAGTTAATCATCTAGGAAAGAATCATCAATTAGGAGCTCTTCACTAGGAGTGACCTCGGGGCCTAGGCGGGATAAGTGATCCGCCACTACATTCTCCATTCTGGATTTGTCTTTGATATCCAAATCGAACTCTTGGAGGAGAAGAACCCATTGGACAAGGTGGAGTTTTTAATCGGACTTCTTCATTAGGTGTTTCAAAGTGGCATGATCAGTAAAAATAATGACCTTAAAATTGATCAAGTAAGACCGAAATTTTTCCAAGGCAAACACAACCATCTGGAACTCCTTCTCCGTCTTAGCATAATTTACTTGAGCCTCATCAAGAGTTCGACTCGTATAGTAAATAACACATGGCTTGTTGTCCTTCCTCCAGCCTAGAACGGCCCCTATTGCAAAATTGCTCGCATCGCACATCACTTCAAAAGGAAGCCCCCAATCTGGGGCTTGCATCACCGGAACCGTAGTCAATACCTCTTTTAACTTGAGGAAGCACTCAAGCATTCTTCATCAAAATGCACATCCTTGACAAGCAAATGAGTGAGTGGTTTTGTAATTTTTGAAAAATCTTTTATGCACCGCCGATAAAAACCGACATGTCTAAGAAAACTCCTCACACCCTTTACAGAAGTTGGTGGGGGTAATATTTCAATCACCTTCAAATTTGCTTTATCAACCTCAATGCCTTTATTAGAGATAATATGACTTAAGATAACCCCTTCTTGTACCATAAAATGACACTTTTCCTAATTTAAGATCAAATTTGTATCTTCACTCATTTTCAAGACCTTGTCTAAATTATTCTAGCAATGGCCAAATGTTGTACCATACACCCAAAAATCATCCATAAAGACCTCTATTATGTCCTATATAAAATCAGAGAAAATTAGCTATCATACAACGCTGGAAAGTAGTGGAGGCATTACATAGCCCAAATGGCATTGTCCTATAAGCAAATGTACCATAGGGGCAAGTAAAGGTGGTCGTTTCATGGGCACGAGGATGAATAGGGATTTGAAAGAAACCCGAATACCCATCTAATTAAGTAGAAAAAATATGAATTTGTGGCCAACCTTTCAAGCATTTGTCTATAAAGGGAAGGGAAAAATGATCCTTTTGGGTGGCCTTACTCCATTTTCGATAGTCAATACACATACGCAATCCCATGACAGTCCTAGTAAGAATTAGTTCATTATTCTCATTTTTTCTGATCGTCATCCCCCCTTTCTTAGGTACTACATCGACCGACCGTACCCACTTAGTATCCGAGATAGGGTAGATAATGCTAGCTTTAAGTAGTTTTAAAATTTCCTTCTTGATTACCTCTTGCATATTAGGATTCAACCTTCTTAGGTGCTCAATTGAGGGCTTGTGGTCATCTTCCATCAAAATGTGATGCATGCACACGGACTGGGGAATTCCTTTTAAATCATCAAGAGTATATCCTATGGGCTTACAATGCATTCTAAGTATTTAAGCAAAGAGTCAATTTGAGACGCACTTAAACTTGCATTAGTAATCACAAGATAAGTAGAATTAGGCTACAAGGAACTCATACCTCAAAGAGGAAGGCAGAGGTTTCAATTCTACCTAGGGAGCATGCTCCTCATCAGACAAGGGCTTGGCATCACTTACCAATGTTTCCACTTTAGCCAGCGTAGGGAGAACTTGTGGAGAGTCTTCAACAATTGCGCATACATTGCTATTCTGGGATTTGCATCCTTAGTAGAACTATCATTAAACATATAATGCTCAAGAGGGTCATCAGATTCAAGGTTAGAAATGATTTCCTGTGCCAGACCATCAACCACATCAATCATATGACATTCATTAGAAATGGAAGGAAATTTAGAAGCCTTAAACAAGTTGAACTCCAGATGATCATCACCCACATCAAAAGACAACTTACCATTTCTAACATCGAAACGGCACTCGATAGTGGCTAAGAAAGACCTCCCAAGAATGATGGGGGTGCGCGTATCCTCCTCTATCTCAAGTATCAGAAAATCTACTGGCACGTATAAATCTCTCACCTTAATTAGGACATCTTCTAAAATACCTGCAGGATACTTCACAGAACGATATGCTAATTATAGGCAAACAGTGGCTGCTCTCATTTCTCCTAAATCCAGCTTTTTACATAAAGAAAGGGGCATCAAACTCACACTTGACCCCAAATCACATAAAGCATATTCAATAGACACATTCCCTAACAGACAAGGAATTGAGAAAGTACCGGGATGCTTAAGCATATCAAGAACCTTGTTCTGGATTACGACACTGCACTTTTCGGTCAAGGCAATAGTCTCATGCACTTCTTGCTTTCTTTTATTAGACAAAATCTGTTTTAAGAACTTTGCATAAGAAGGCATTTGAGACAAGGCATCAATAAATGGGATATTAATGTAGAGTTTCTTCAAGACCTCTAAAAACCTTCCAAACTATAAATCAAGCTTAGCTTTAGCCATTCTTTGAGGGAATGTTAAAGGCAGAGTGTAAAATTTGGGGGAAGTTTGCTTAGGGTCTTTAAGAACCACATTAGCATCCGTTACAACATCATCATTATGCAAATCTGTAGAGGGATAGACATCTCTTTCTCAATAATCTCAACATTGTCATCATGCTTGTCATGCAAAGACTCATCATTGATTACCTCCCTTAGGCTTGTCAAGTTGTTTACCCCCTGTTGGGATCATAATGTTGCATTATTCCCTAGGTTTTGGCTCTAGCTTACTTGGAAGGCTACCAGGGGTATAGAAGAAGAGTTAGTTTGTTAGACAATTTGGGCTTCCGACATCTTATTATGAGTAGTAAGCACATCAGCCTTGGAGGCTAACTGCTTTATATACTCATCTTGCTTTGGTTGTGTCAAAAGCATATTCTCCATCATGGCCTCTAGATTGGACTTTTGAGGAGGTTGGGGAAAGGAAAGTCTTTGAAATTCGGGGGGTTGCTTAGTATGCATTTGGGGAATGAGGGATGGGTTAGGCCTATATGAGAAATTTGGATGATTCCTCTAACCCAGATTATAAGTACTTGAATAAGGGCGATTGTTTGGTCTCAGTTTGAAATTATTGACATAATTAACTTGGTCACTAGTCTTTTAGACAAAAGGACTCCCAGCTTGGCAATTTTCAGTCAAATGGTTAATGGAGCCACATATTTCACATGATGGGGGAAGGGCACCAGAATTTACAGCATTCACATTCAATCGTTCCAACCTTGGGTCATAGCATCTACTTTAGCATTAAGTAAAGTAAGTGCATTAACTTCAAGCTTACCTGCAACCCACTTGGGTTGGGCTCGTTTGTTGGACTGTTGGCAATTGTTGAGTGCTATCTCCTCAATCAAATTATAGGCGTCATCCTCCATCTTATTCATCAAGGTTCCCCTTGCCGCCGCATCAGTAGTGGACCTTACAGGTTGGATCACTCCATTGTAGAACGCTTGAACAATCATCCATCTTTGAAGGCCACGGTGAGGCCACGGTGAGGGCACAATCCCTTTGGATAAAGTTGGTGATTTGGTTCTTTAAACTTGTCGTCTTGCTTAGTGGAAAGAATTTGACAAGAAAGGCTTTAGTAAGCTCATCCCATGTGGTGATGCATCCGGGGGGCAAAGAATGAAGCCATGCTCTCGCCTTGTCCCTAAGTGAAAAGGGAAATAGCCATAGCCGAATGGCATAGATGGAGATTCCGTTGAGCTTAAATGTGTCACAGACCTCTAAAAAGACCGAGAAGTGTAAGTTTTATTCGTCCAATGGGGTGCCCCCAAATTGGGATTGTTGCACCATGGAAATGAGAGCCAGTTTAAGCTCAAAATTGTTTGCCTCCATGTTAGGACAAGCAATGCTTGAGGCAATGTTTTGGACTCCTGGGGTGGCAAAATCCCTAAGCATCCTTCTTTTCTCACCTCATCCTCCCGCCATAATTAGTGAGCTCTCAAGGTTTGCGACTTAGTTCCTCAAGTCTTGGCTTCTTCCTCCTTAAACGAAAAGTCATCTCAATTTTAGGATCGGGTTCGTGTAGAAATGGATTTCGCATAAAAGGGGGGAAATTCCTACAAGCACTCACCAACACTACCCATGCAATCAAAAAGAAAACGATAATAAAGTGAAGCACTTAGTCAATTTCGTAAGATTAACTCAATAGTTAACAACTTGGTCCCCAGCAAAGGCGCTAAAAACTTGATCCCCGACAACACCGCCAAAAACATGACACGTCCTCAGATGCATGGGTGTTGTAGTATAGATTAAAAGATCAACCTTGGGGACCAAAGTAATCTACTGAGCTAATGTCTTATAGAAAATGCTAAGCAATCAATCTTTTCAATGAGTCGATGTAAATAAACTGATTATCTAATTGGAATTAAATGAAAGTAAAGCATCTAGGAATTCCACTCACCAAGTACAGAGTTGGATCATAAAATCAAGCATGCACCTTTCACGGATTGAATGATTCAAGGAATTGCAATCGACTTGAATTTAATCCTTTTTTTCAAAATAAATAAAATTGCCTAAACAAATTCAACTAACACTCTTTCAAGTGTCTTTGATTTCATCTAGGCTAAAGATTTATGAATGCTAAGTCTCCTCTTAACAAGCAATTCTCCCTCGAGTTTCGCTAAGTCAAGTTCTATGAAGGTGATCTAGTAGTGAGTTTCACTTTTCAATATCTCACTCGACTACCTAATATAAGCAAGCAAAGTTGGCCAAATTCTACTCACAACACTTCAATCTCAAGATAGAAGTAAATCATTCCAATCATGAAGTAAGCATAAGATTGCAGAAATAATGGATCCAACTACAATACTATGACTAACAAATCCCTAGATTAAATAAAACTACTCACTCATATTGCTAATTCAACTAACACAAGAGTTCAAGAATAAGTTCAAAGGGAATGAAAACTTTACAACAATGGCAGCCCTTCAATGGTGCCACAATCTTCAAGTCTCCAAGAGCAAAGCTTCTTCTTTCAATTCTCCTTTTGCTCCAAAAAAATAAACTAAACCTGAACTCTAACTAAAAGAGAGATGGATGTGAGAGTAGTAGTGAGATGGTTATGGTTGCTCAATTCTTCCTTCTTCCACCTTCAAACATGCCTTTTTAACTAATAAATAGAGCATCCTCAGCCGGACAACAAAGGAAGATGAAGAGGTTGGTTGTTACAGGCTCATCACAGTCCGTGGTAGCCACCACAGTCCGACCGTGGTTAGTTTACTACATTTAATGCACAACACACCTTACATTTGTCTAACTTTCATCATCCTTCCAGTGGAACATACAATCATTCACACATGCATAAATTTTCATCTAAGAAAGGCCAAGATCATTTATAATCTTTTTTGCTCCATAATGAGAGTCCGGCAAATTTGATGCATTTGGTAACAACTCATCTTTTAAGAATTGTAAGAGCATAGTGAAAGACTCATTACTCCACCGACCAAGAGTCTTAATGTGAAGAAGTTTTACCATTGCATTCATTTTTTAGTTTTTACTTCCTTCATAAACAAGATCTTGTAGATCTTTCAACCGCCTATAAAATGTCTTGGTCTCATTACTGGCTCCTCTTCCTAATTGTCACAGCTTAAGGAAGTTACATCATTAAACTCACGATATGAATCCCTCAAGATTCCATGCATTTCATCACGTTCATTTATATCATTCTCATCATCCATATGAACACTAGGCTCACCAAGCCTCTCCCCATGATGAAACCAAAATATATGTCTTTTGACTATTCTATAAGCTAACAAGTGCCCTTCAACCCCTTCATGCCCCCTAAACTCAATGTTGATGCATTGGACATATGGGCATCGAATGGTCTCTGTTCCCAGCCTAGTAAATGCAAAGTCCCCAAAACTTTCTACTCATTTTTCATTATCTTCGCCTAAGTGATATTCAATGTTCAACCACGTACCATATTATAAAAAATTGATTTAATTTGGCAATAAGAACACACCTAGCATGGGAAGAAGAAGCAAATTTATCAGTTAGCCATCTTAGCTCTCATATAACATAGTCGGCTAAATATTAAATAAATTTTGGCAACTGCTTAATTTAACTCCTATCCAATAGGGGCGCAAAAATAATGCTATCCTAGAGCATCATGCTTACTACATAAACTCAGGGGAGCTTATTCAATTATAAGGTCATCAAGAAATATATATACTATATGGGATTTAAATATAGCATATCATATCATTACATATTTGCATAGTTGATAAGAAAACATTAAAAGTAGAGAAGAACTAGAGAAGGAAGCACAACGTAGAGAAATATGAGCATAAACCTCATAATCTAAAAAACATACACAAATTAGGATAAATACAAGGGGCAGCCTTGCATTTATTTTCAGCATAATTGAAAGTGCAATAGATTCTCAAAAGTAGCTTTTTTCTTTGTTAGGATGAATGGATATTGATAACAAAGCAACTGATGTATAGGATCAAAAACAAGAGGGTCATGATGCCTAAGAATGGAATTAGTTGCATTTCTGGCATAAAGAACTGCATACTTATGTCCTTATTGTGGAAAATTGTTAGTCTATTTGATTAGTAGCCGAAACAGATTTACTCAAGATTTAGTTTTTCATTTTGTTCTTGTTCTGGAGAAATTAGAGATTGAACCCTTAGAAAAGAGAGGTAAAGAGAAAATGTAAATAGTTGGTTCATATATAATTTTAACACATAAGAATGCAAATTAAAAACTCATGACAGCAAAAAAAATGAACCGTGGAAATCTTGCTCGGTGAAGTTGGAACTTACAAGGTAATATCTTAACAAAGAGGGACAAGACAACATTAACAACTCCACTTTAATTGTCTTAAATTTACTCTTCTATCCATTTTGAGGTGTCTAGCATTTTCTTTCATGCAAAACTATTGTATTCTTAAACAGAGAAGACAATCAGTGCTTTATTATTTGTATATTACCACTACTATCACCTAATGTCATATCCCATCAGCCGATTGTGAAAAGATCCAAATGCCTCATTCCCCTAGAAACAAAGAGGTTGATTCACCAAAAAAAACAAAAAAAATTCAGAGATGGCTTACTTTCTCTAAAAACATGTTACAGATGAAATTAGTATCAAATCCAACCAGAGCTAGTTCCTATCTCATTGCACCCTTAAGGAATACAATCATGAGGAATTGAGGATTTCTATTTTATGAAGATGTTTATCTAAGAAACCTACCGTTGTGTCAAGGCCACACATTTTCATGGGAATAATCCACCTGTCTCAATTTTGAAATAACTTTATCCCATCTTATCGATTAACTAGGATTTAGGAATAAAGTAGCCATGTGAATGTAGGAATAATGAATCTGCATCAATATCACTATGATGACCAACTTGTAAAGCTGCGTTAGGTAGCTTGCTAGCTTTACTCACAATCAAGCACCCCTTGTCCATTTCCCACTTCTATAAAAGCAGAGAACTACCTTATAACTAGAGCAAGCCAAAGCACAGGGCACAGCTAAACTTTAACTGAACGCAAGTTTTCTCAAAGAAGAAAACCAAGTTTGGCACCATGCAACATCCTGCTCCTACCACTCAAGGTTATCCCTACTACGGTATCCTCAACCATCACCATACCCTACTGGTCAAATGTATACTTCCGAAATTCAGAAGAAAAAGGAGGACACAGCTTAGTGAAAAAAAGTACAAAACACCCTCACCCCCCAAAAAAATAAAATCTTATACAAAACTAAGCTATCTAAGTCAGCCATTTTGTCAAGCATGTAATGTGAAAATGAACAAAGTACTCTAATCCCAAACTTTATTAATAGATTTACTGGCATCTATAACTAGATTGTTTCTTTATACAAAAGTCCATCACAAATCAGCTAATTCTAACCACCCAACAACACAGAATTTTCAAAATTCACTGTTGATGAACACAATTTAACTCTAATCCATATGTGCAAAACTCACCAAGTGGATTAAATACCCACAAAGCACTTGAGAAGTTGGCTGGCCTACTAGCAAAATAATCAAACTGCAATAAGAATGTGTTCATATTGTGCCCAGTTGCTTGTAAATAAACATCGCCTCCTCACTATACTAGTTAAACAACCTTCTTAATTGAAAAATAAAATCATGATAATGGAAGAAGGAGAATGTGACCCAAACCTAAAATCAGGTAAATTGAAGCAAAATTGATATCACGACCAATCAGAATTGAAGAAGGCAACGTTGACCATCAATGAATCTCCCTAATGCTTTGCAAAATGCCGAGGACTCGCTTTCTAGGGTTCTAAAATTGGGTTTTCTCTGCGAAAAGAGGTGGTCAAGGGTTGCAAGAGGAGGAGGTCGAGTGACGAGGGAAGTTCAGTACGTAGGTCCTAGTGTTTGTTTTAATTTTATTAATCAAAATTGACTTTTCCCACAAATTATTTTAGTTTAAGAGGGAATTTACGAATGAATTTTTAATTAGCTTTTGTTTTCCCTCCTTCGAATTCTTCCAATTGATTTTTACGACCATCTTATATAAAGTAGCAATGACGTTATTGATACCTAATTGTCCAATGAATATTTTTTAATGATATCAAACTACAATAAAATATTTTTATCATTGTTGATATCTTTTACCAACCACTTTTATGTTTAATCATTAAAACATGGTCGTCAAAAATCATTTTTCTAGTAGTGAGATACTCCAATGGGATAAAGAATCCTTTCAACATTCATTAGATTGCTGAAAATCTCAAATAATCATCATAAATCATACCAAGAGAGATTTCCTTATCATTCACAAGCTTGATTTGTGGTGGCTAACTTTCAAGGGGAAAGGAGTCGAATGATCTACATGCCAACAAGATGAGAGTTTCACATTTAGCATGAAAGAGTGAATGCCTTCATAGTGGAGCTTCAATTTTGTGGGGCTTGACGTTGAGGAGCATTTAGGAGATTGACAGTGAGAGTCTTAGAAGTTAGGTCCCTCATAAAAGACAACATTGGTTCCAAATTTCAATGCTCTTCCAAAAAATAGATACCAAGCATCCATGGGAAGCATGTCTTATATTGCCTCATTCCTAAACTGACTCATTGAAAATGAAAGTAGAGCTTTGTTGATGTTTTTTACCTTAATCTCCAAATTAGGATACTAAACAACATAAGAGTCGATTTGAGGAACACTAGGTAGCATAACATCCAAGGTGGACTTTGATTTAACTTCTTTCTTTTCAAGATCCAAAATGATCCCATTTTCTTCCTTGGCCTCTTCTTGAACCATGGTAGGCTCTTCTTCTTCTTAAACCTTAATCTTCCCTTAATGAACAATGTGTTCCTCTTTCAACGGTCCTTCTTCCGAGTGTTGGTCTAAGTTGAATCTTAAATCCGTGTAGCGCTTGAGCCAACTCCAAGTCTATATTATAAGCTTGCTATGAACTATCTCTCCTTCTTAAGGCATTTAAATCAATATTGGGCATACTCTTGGAGTCTTTAAGTAGCTATCTTAAAGCCCTCATTATCTGAGCATCTGTTTGCCTCAAAATCGTCTTTAAGTGCTTGAACCCAATTCAAGTAAATAGTAGGATGCAAACTAATACCATTAATGCAAAAAGGGTCTTTCATGGCCATCACTTATGCCATATGCTTTCTAAGGTTCCCTACTTGAGGTCAAAGTTCAAGTATGGAAATATATTTTCATGATCTAGATGAAATAAAGAAGGAAGGAGAAGAGATGATTGGACAAAATGTGCACAATCATGCTTGGTGGCATAGGATAGTCGTGCCCAGTTTCTACATCAAATTTTCAAAGTGTAGGATTTTCGCGTAGAAGCCAAGTGGCACAGGGTGGCATTGCCAAAACTCTATTTAGGTATTCTTTTTATGGTTTTTTGGCTTTTTTGTGAAGTTTAAAGTTGTGTTCAGTTTAGGAAATGTGTTTGGGCTATCTTTAGGGTTCTTTTTTTGACAAAGAGTGGCTGATTTTGAGAGGCAGCAAGAGAAATTTGGGGAGATCAAAGTGCGAGTTATTGGATGTGGAAGGAGAAGGACTTTTATGGAGAAATCAGCAAAAACTAGGATCTTTCGGCTCTAATATCGATTGACGCAAATGGAGGCCCTTAACAAGAATGATCAATCATCAATCATCACCAAAATAATAAGCCCTTGAACTAAGTTAAACAGTGAGCAACAAAAGGAAAAATCAGTGAAAATTTTATGGATTTTTAATGTGTGGAAAAAGTTAATAAAAATCAATGCGTGTGATAAGGGCTGAAATCATCACTTGGCCTAACAATCCACCAATTAATTCTTTAAAGTGGTACACCAAGAATTAATTTAAGGGATTAACTCAACCATCATCCAAACACTCAAGTATTTCAAATAAAGAGAGATTTTGTTTGTGGGAAAGAAAAATATTTTAGCTATCATTCATTAACTCTCAAATCACGTCTATATCCAAGTGACGACAAAGAGGCTAATTCATAGCCATAAAAGTTAGTAACCCCCTTCACCATGCTACAAAAATAAGCCAATAAAAATGAAACACCCATAAGGCTAGGGTGGACCAGTAGAATTCAAACACCCACTATAGCTAATAATATTTAGACAACAATTTAAGCATATTGAAATTAGACGCTTCTAGGCTAGCGATAAATTGTCCAAATGCAAGGTTGGAATTTTACTGCACTTATGCTTGATTATGGCATCATCTACCATGCCATATGAAACAATTTGGAAAAGATATTCAATTTGGAATTGGTTGGAGATGGTCTACTAACTTTGCACAAAAGCTTAACCCCTAAATGTTCTATTTGATGACGCTATCGAGATCTTAATCAAAACCATTCTTACCCAAACCTGTACACAGTCCTACT
The DNA here is from genome assembly GCA_029747015.1 of Carnegiea gigantea. Taxonomy (NCBI): domain Eukaryota; kingdom Viridiplantae; phylum Streptophyta; class Magnoliopsida; order Caryophyllales; family Cactaceae; genus Carnegiea; species Carnegiea gigantea. Next base: position 43,228 of record JAKOGI010000911.1, on the reverse strand, counting down.
TAGTTCAAGCTCCATAACTCACTTAATACGTGGAGTTTGAAGGCAATATAAATTTTATTAGAAAATAGACATCTGGTGCGATCCACCCATAGCAAAACATTCCTTTTGGAGGCTATTTCATTATCTAAAAGCATCTTAAAGTTAGCCAGTGGAACTTAAAATTCTTTGACAGCTTGTCTTAAAAGTCTTATTTGATATCATCTAATAGTAACACATGAACTATGAATGTAATAAACTTAGGAAGCTAATTTTGGCTCTTATTTTTCATTAAACTCCCTTTTCCAAAAGGATTTTCCCTTAAGTCATTGTGTTTAAAACCCAAGAATACCAATCTTGATAACTTGTTGCACCACTTGAGTTTTATGAAACTCATTGTGCTAAGAGTGGCACCCTTCTTGAACGTGTACCAGTGGTTCAACACTTTAGGGGCTACTCTAATGGAATGCAGAATCCTACCCACATTTATGAGAGTATAAAAATCTCAATACAATCATCACAACTAAGAGAGATTTTCTTATCATTCATAAGCTTGACTTGCGGAGACTCACTTTTAAGGGAAAAGAAGTTGAGCCAACATGGGTGAGAATTTCAATTTGGACTGGAAAAGCAAATGATTTCTTTGTGGAGCTTCAATTTTGTGAGGTTTGAGGTTGTGGAGGATTTAAGAGATTGAGAGTGAGAATCATGGAAGTTGGGTCCATCATCAAAGACAACCTTGGGGCCGATTTTCAATGGTCTTCCAAAAGATATATGCCAAGAATCCATAGGAAACATGTCATATATAGCATCATTCCTCAACTTGCTCATGTTTAATCCCCAAATTAGGATAAAGGAGGGCATAGCACAGCCACCAAGGAGGACTTTAATTTAACTTCTCTTTTTAATATCTAAAATGATCTCATTTTCTTCCTTAACCTCCTCTTGAACCATGCTAGGCTTTCCTTCTTCTTAAACCTTGATGTTCTCTTAAGTAATAATGTGTTCCTCTTTTAAAGGTTCTTCTTCCAAGGGTTTGTCTAGGTTGAATCGCATATCCATGCAGGGCTTGAGCTAACTCCAGGTCTTGATTTTAGGCTTGCCTTGAAGATTTATCTCGCTCCTAAAGGCATTTAAACTAATATCATACATAACCTTGGAGTTTTTCAGTAGCTATCCTAAAGCTCCCTTCAGCCGAGCATCCATTTACCTCAAAATAATCTTCAACTTCCTAAACCCTCTCAAATAGATGGTAGGATCCAAACAAATATCATCAAAGCAAGTAGGTTCTTTTATTTGTTCACTTGTGCAATATGCTTTTTAAGCTTCCTTACTTGAGCTTAAAGTTTAAGTATGGCAATGTCTTTCATGATCTATATGAAATAAGGATGGAAGGAGAAGAGAATAAGTAGAGGAAAGTGGAATAATTTTGCTTGGTGGCATAGGGTGGCCATGCCAAGTTTCTAGGTCAAAATTTCAAGGTGCAGGATTTTAGGACAGCAGGGCCAAGTGGCACGAGGTGGCAGTGCTAATTTTCTATTTTAGCATTTGTGATGGTTTTTGGATTTTGATGAAGTTTAAAGTTATGTTTGGGTTATGGAATGTATTTGGGCTATCTTCGGGGTTCTTTTTTGTACTAAGAGTGGTTGATTATGAGAGGTAAGTGAGAAAATTTTGAGGAGATCAAAGTGTGCATTTTGGGATGTCGAAGGAGAAGGATTTTCATTGAGAAATCAACAAAAAAGGCCCTTTTGTCTTTGATATCAACTGAAGCAAATGGGGGCCCTCAACTATGAGAATGACCAACAATTAACAACCATCAATCATCAAGAAAATAATAAGCCTTGAACCAAGTTAAACCTTTAGTAACAAAGAAATATTAATGAATTTTTTTGTGGATTTTGAATATATGAGAAAAGCTAATAAAAACGAATATGACATGCTAAATGTTCATGCCACAACTTAGCCTAGAAATCCACCAGTTAATTCTCTAAACTAATGTCCCAAGAATTAATTTAAAGGATTGACTCCATCACTATCCAAATACTCAAGTATTTGAAATAAAGAGAGAGATATGGTTTATGGGAAAGAAAAACAGTCTAGCTTTTATTCACTAATTTTCAAATCAATTCTATCTACAAGTCAATGCAGAGAGGCTATTTTATAGCCACAAAAATTAGTGCCCCCTCTCCAGTTCTACGAAAATAAGCCAATAAAAATGAAACACCAATGGGGTTAGTGTGGACCAACTGAATTCAAGCACCCATTCTAGCGAATAATATTTAGATAACAATTTAAGCATATTGAAATTAAAAGCTTTTAGGCTAGTGATGAGTTGTCCAAATGATAGGCTGCAATTTTACCACACTTGTACTTGATTTTGGCAGCATTCATTATCCCTATGGAAAAATGGGGAAAGATATTCAAATTGAAATTGGATGGAGGTGTCTACTAACTTCACATAAAATCTTAACCCCTTTGTCATCCATTTAATGACCCAATTAAGCTCTTAGTCAAAACTGTGCGTATCCAAATGGTATATAGCTCACTGGAAAATAGATATCTAGGGCTATCCACGCCTTACTAAAATAGTCATTTCAGAGGTTATTTGGTCATCCAAATAGTAGCTCAAACCTATCGTATGCAACTGAAAATTCTTGGACAACTTGTGCTAAAAGCTTTATTTGACGTAATCCACCAATAACAAGTGAATTATGAAGCTAATCAACTTAGGAAGGTAATTTGGGTTCTTGTGCCACATCAAGCTCCCCTTCTTCAAAAGGTTTTTCCCTCAAATCCTTGTGCTTGAAACACAAGGGTACCAATCTTGATAACTTGTGCACCCTTTGAGTTTTCGGAAATGCATTGTAGAAAGAGCACCACCCTTTTTTAAATATGTAGGAGTTGTTAAAGGCATTAGGGGATACTCAAAAGGAATAAGCAATCCTTCTAATATTCATGAAACTATTAAAAATCTCAATAAAATCTTCACAACTCATACTAAGGGAGAATTCCTTATCATTCACAAGCTTGACTTATAGGGGCTCACTTTTAGGGGGAAAAGAGTCGAATGATTTTTGTGCTAAAATGGGACATTTGGCTTGAAAGGGCAAATGCTTTTTTTTATAGAGCTTTAATTCTATGGGGTTTGACGTTGAGGATGATTGAAGAGATTAAGAATTAGACTCATGGAAGTTGGGTCCCTCATTGAAGACAACCTTGGGGAAAAATTTCAATGGTCTTCCAAAAATAGATCCCATGGATCCATAGAAAACATATCATGTATTGCTCATTTCTCAACGTACTCATTGAAAATAGGTAGCACAACCTGCAAGGTGGACTTTGATCCAACTTCCTTCTCTTTAAAATCCAAAATGATCTCATTTTCTTCTTAGGCCTCTTCTAGAACCTAGACTTTTCTTTTTCTTAAACCTTTATCTTCTCTTGAATAACAATGTGGTCTTCTTTCAAGGGTTCTTCTTCTAAGAGTTGGTCGAGGTTGAATATCACATCCATGTAGGACTAGAGCCAACTCAAAGTCTTGATTCTAGGCTTGTTTTGAAGAGTTACCCCCTCCTAAGCATTTAAACAAATATTGGGCATAACTTCTGAGTTTCTTAGCAGCTATCTTGAAGCTGTCTTCATCCGAGCTTCTTCTTGCCTCAAAATAATCTTCAAGCATGTGAACCCATCTCAAGTAGATGGTAGGATACAAGTTAACACCATCAAAGTAAGGGCATTCTTCTATAGCCTTCATTTCTGCCATTTGCCTTCTAAGCTTCCTTACTTGAGCCTAAGTTCAACTATGGCAATGTGTTTTATGATCTAGATGAAATAAGGATGGAAGGAAAAGATAATGAGTTGAAGAAAGTGGCACAATCATACTTTGCAGCATAGGGTGGTTATACCAAGTCTCTATGTTAAAATTTCAAAGTGTGGGATTTGGGCATAAAAGTGCCAGGTGGCACTAGGTCACAGTGTCAAATTTTTGTTTTGGCAGTTTTATCAATTTTTTGCTTTTTTGTTAAGTTTAAAGTTGTGTTTGGATTGGGGAATCTACTTGGGCTCCATTTAGGGTTCTTTTTTTGAGCTATGTGTGACTTATTATGAGGAGTAAGTGTGAGAAATTTGAGGAGATAAAAGTTTGAGTTTTTTTGTGAAAAGAGAAGGATTTTCACGGAGAAATCATCAAAAAGTAGGATCTTTTAGCTCTGATATTAATTGAAGCAAATAGGGGCCCTCAACTATAAGAATGACAAACCATCCACAACCATCAATTGTCATCAAATAACAAGCTCTTAAACCAAGTTAAACCTTGAGTAAGAAAAGGAAAATCAACAAAATTTTTATGGATTTTGAATGTGTAAAGAAAAGATAATATCATTATGACTATGGTAGAGGCATAAGCCATCACTTAGCCTAACAATCCACCTGTTAATTCTCGAAAGAAGTACTCCAAGAATTAATTTAAAGGATTGACTCAACCAACATCCAAATACTTAAGTATTTGAAATAAAGAGAGATATTTTATTGTGAGAAAGAAAAATATTCTAGCTTTCATTTATTAACTCTCAAATCGAGCCTATCTCAAAGTGAATATAGAGAGGCTAATTTATAGCCACAAAAATTAGTGCCCCTTTCTCATGCCACAAAAGTAAGCCAGTAAATATGAAACACCTATGGGATTAGTATGGACCAATAGGATTCAGGCACCCACTATAGGCAATAACATTTAGACAACAATTTAATCATATTGGAATTAGAAGCCTCTAGGCGATGAGTTCTCAAAATGCAAGGTTAGAATTTTGCTACATTTATACTTGATTAGAGCATCCTCTATTATCATATATGGAGGAATTTAGGAAAGATATTCAAATTAATATTGGCTGGAGGTGTCTACTAACTTTACATAAAGTCTTAACCTTTTAATCTTCCATGTCATGACCCAATTCTTAATCAAGACTACGCTTAGCTAGACCTACATCAAGTCGTGCTTAGTTTAAGCTCCATAACATAGCTCGTTAGAAAATAGACATCAGGCGCTATCCACTAATAGCTACAACACTCATTTTAAAGGCTATTTGATCATCAAAAATTTGATCAAATTTAGCCTATTAATTAAAAATTCTTAGACAGCTTGTGCTAAAAGATTTATTCGATATAATTAACAAGTTAATTCTGAGTCTAATCAACTTAGAAAGGTGATTTGGGCTCTTGTTCCGCATCCTAAAGGCAATGAGAGTGGGGTTACCAAAGGGGTACTACTATTGCTGGTGTTTTAAGAGGGCATCATATGAGGAAATCAAGTGAATCCTACTAAGACTACAATTCCCTCTTGAGTCCAAACTAGGTTTGCTATGCAAACATCAATTGCTAGAGGAATCAGCTTTAGTCCTCTTGCTCCATAAATGTGATTCCCATTGTGATTTAACTAATTTTTGTATATAGAACAAAACATTTTCTCTTCGTCAAATATTTTTATTGTTTGCCAATCTCATGCAGTTGATATATGGAGATGTTGAGGAAAACCAAAGTCTAAAGTAGGATAAAAACTTGATTTTTATGTCAAGAATGAACAAGGAAGCTGCTTGGAAATGTTGGAGGAGCTTTACGCATGGCTTCACTGACAAGACTTCTCCATTTATTGTTTAATTCTCGTCATTAGCTTCTTTGTATTTATACTAATTTTTTTCGAGATGCATAGTGATGGATATCCGTCAAGGAACACTAATTTGGAGGTCCAAGGCAGCTAAGGTAATCTAAATTAGTCGTCAAAAGTCCAAGGAATAAATCAGATTTTTGCAAGTTTAAAAGGAGCTAATTGTCGGGTTAATTCCAGCAACATACCTGGTTTTTGTGAGCTTAATTACTTAGGTGCCTTTGAGGTTTAAATCAAATATTTTACCATGGGTTTGAAGTTCAAGAAGTTAGCTTTCCAAAGATATAAGTTTCAGCTCATTTGGACTTCAGTTGATAATTCAACTTAACTTTTAAACTCAAACTGTTAAGGCTGCAGTTTTGGGACAGTTTTAACCTGGTTCTGTTTCTATTATTTCATAGACTAAATGGCATCTAAATTTTTTAATTCTTTTTTTAGTTAGTTTAGGATGTCAAGCAACCAGGCATGTCAAGAAAAGCCCAAGAAAAGCAAGCTAAGTTATCCAGCCTAGCCAAACAAGCCAAGCTACCTGTTTTGTGCATAATGATGCACGGTTGGATTAATCAAGCTAATTGACCCACCTAATGATATGCAAATGAATATTTCTTAAATGGGGGGGGGGTTGCTGACATCTTGAAGTTTCCCTCCACAGAAGGAAACCTAAGATTACTCATCAAAATGAGGTTGTCTAATGAGAGCAAAAATCGAGCCACATGGCGCCTTTACAGTCGGTTCCTTAGCCTAAAGGGTTTACCCTCTTGGGTGGGTTTTCTTCACCAATCTTTGTGCTTGCTTGGCTTTCTAGTAATGCTTAGTCACCCTATGATCATTGAAGGAGAAAATGCCACATGGGTCAAGGGGAAGGTGCCATTTTGCAAGCATGTATTCGAACACCATGTGCTTGAGGTGGCGAGCATGTAAGAGCTTTGCTTTTTGAGGCAGCAGCCATGGATACAAGCCTTCCTAGTAAGGAAAACGTGACCAAGCTACCCAGTATCATTAAGGAGAGAGTTTAGTTGCTTATTTTGTTGATTACTAGACTCATTATTCATGCTTAGCTTAGTTTAAGGACATGCACTGTAATCTAGTTAAGTAAGTATACTTAATAGGTTTCTTAATCATTAAGTAACCTCCTAAAGGTTACCTAGTGAAGGGGGAAAGCCTTGGGCGTGCCTTATAAATAGCCCAAGAAGCTCATTTTGTAATCAGTGATGTTAATTTGAAATCTGAAGTAGAGTTTTAAACTCCTTAGTGTTGTTACTTCAAATTCTCTACTTGCTTATCTCTAATTAGGCCAATTAGAGTGGTGATCAAGTGAGTCTTGGTCTTAGTTAGGTAGTGAAATTTGTATCCTAACCAAAGATTAAGGGCCGTGAAATAGTTCTTGTGGCAAAATCTATATGCAATAATCGTTTCAGTTCTATCGGTCTTTCTATTTCCCAGTTTTCCTATACGTTCTTCTATCCACGCCACCAACATGTTTCACCCTTCCTTGAACGTGATCTTTCCTTTCAATCCTTTCTTTCCCAGCGTTATACATCACATAGGGGGTGACATTCGACCTTCATTGCTTTTATTTTTTCTAAATTGTTTGCAATTTTTGTTACTACACTATTGTTTTCTAGATTATATTAATGATGAGACAACCGCTAAGTTGATTTATGCTTCTATTGAATCACAGTCTTTGTAAGATTACCACCTAAGTAGTTTACCTATGGGTTGGTTGAAAAAAGAAAATGGATTTTGTGCACCTATTGTTGAGTTAATTTATAAATTATTTAGCCTCTTTCTAAGGACATGATTTAGAAAAACTATGTCCACCTAAGTAGTCTTTCATTTGCTTCATTTTTATTCAACAACTTACAATGAAGGGTGCGGATCGAGAATCGTTCAAATGTGAATGGACTTGGCCTTCTTTCTCTCCAACTAGGTTTCTTTTTGTTTTACTTTTAATTTTGCTTTCATCAGTGTTGAGTTTTTGTAATTAGGTTGTAGCTTTCTGTCAAATATTTTTTACTCTGTACATTTTCTTTTCTTTTTTTTTGGTGGAAGCAATGGTGGGAGGACAATTACCAACATGATGAAGTTAGGGGAGAGTGATTTTGCTTGTTGAATTGAAAAAAGACAAGGGAGGGGAATGCTGTGTCACTTATCTACGAAGTGAAAGATTAAACCTGAGGGGGATTTCACAAATTTCACCATTAGTTTTTGATTTGATTATTTTATTCTTGATTCTTAAAATATCTACTTTTTGTTCTAAGTTGAGTATGCACAAAATAGAGACATTTGATTTAGTTTAACTACACCAACATTGTCCTTACCACATTAGTGCTCAAGTATATAGCTTTCTTTTTGTATGAGTTTGAGCATGATGCAAATTTGAACATGAAGTATGCAAAATGGTTTCAACTAAAACATTTACTTTAGGTCATCATGTACAGAAGCATAGAAGTGAGCTTTCTTTAGTCGGCAAATGTGCTTGAGTGCGATCAACGCTATTTGTCATTACTCTTGTCTTTATAAGATAAGGTCAATTGCTTACTATAGAGTTCATAATCCATCAAATTCAAATTACATGCCATTAAGCACAGCTGAGAGTGGACGGTGCTTTGTTCTTGAAAGAGACTCACAAATGGTTACTGAGAGCTCAAGTCTAGATTTCAAATTTCGGCAAGATAAGCACATTCTATGGTGCTGATGTAGGACATGAGGAAGCTGAAGCAGGTCTAATGGAGTCCCAACCAAGCGGTACATTAAATAGCTGAGTGTTACTTGAGTTCTAATGTTAACTTATGGGATAATAGTTCCCCATCTTGGTTGTGTGATTATATTCTTAAAGACTCTAATGTGGTGAATTGAATGAAGTAGTATGATACTATGGTAGAAAAAACAAAAAAAAGAATAATTTTAGTAACAACTATTACACTTCAGTGGGCATTTACCTCAAACAACATGTACCTATGAACTACTATTTAGAATCATGCATTTGGGTACGCGGCAATGCTTCTTGTGCCTTCTTTATAACTTTAATGGTTTTTTAAAAATTAAATTAAACTAAGTTAAACTTATTAACTTTTTAGTAGTTTTCAAACTCACTTCTTTAATGTGACTTTACTTTTAGGTTTTAATTTAGATGTTTTTTTTGGGTGTTTTGAGAGATCAAAATTTAATGTTATGTAATGAACGTTTTCGACAGGGGTATACCTAAACTTCAAGTTGTAGACCTTTTAGATCCCAATTGATAAACTATTAAATCTCTATTTTGACATCATTTTGCCACTTATTTGATGCCCTTTCCTGTATTACTTCTATGTGGATTGTGCTGAGAAAGGGTAAACTGTGCTTCTTTTGGTTCATCTTCTGCTTATGAAGGCATTTTTCTTATTTTCAGGAACCTTTCCCAAGAAAATGAGAAATCCGCTACTGTCGACAAAAAAGAGGGTCACGGGGATGTTTTCCAAAGAAGAAAGGGGGTCCATTGAAATTTTAAAAGCCAAAACGAACAAGAATGAATAGCCCAAGAACTGCACGGTAGGCCGTGCATTAAGGCACAACTGTGCAGAAACTGGTATTTCAGTCTGAGTTCCCACAGTTGTGCATGTGCAGTCGTGTAAAGTGTACGGTCTTACAATCCACTAGTTTCAAAAGTGCAGCTGTGTGCTTGCACTTTCTGAAGGGGTGCTATACGTGATTTTTCAAATGCAAATTTTTAAGCCGCAAGCGTACAGCTTTCGCTGTGGTACCTAAGGGTCATTTCCTCAACCACGAAGATAAAGCTACAGTCAAATAATAAGAAGTTTAAATTATCACCAAAATTAAGTAATCAAGAGGATTCAATCAATACATAATCAACAGAATAAAATAATCAAGGGCAAAAATTACATGAGTTCTAGTCATCCTAAACATCCAACACAAAAAGGAAAATTGTTAAGTATAAAAGTTATACTCTATTGACATAATAATGACCCAAAAGCTGAAACTGATGTAATAAAAGCACAAATTCTACGTAAATAGCCTCAAATAACGAAAGAAATAAGCCATTAGAAGGGGGGAAGACCACCTAACCTGAAGTCAGGGTATTGATGGTGATGACTCAAGACCCTTAATGGGGTCTTCTTGTGCCATAACTAGTAAAGAGAACAATTTCAGCCAGCTCTAAACATCCATTTGAAGGCTTCCAACTAAACTAAGATCGTTAATAATAAAAACCCACTCCAAATTCATCTACCAAATATTAATCACTGGGGATAGGAATTGAACACTCAGCACCCAGAAATTGAACACACTCAGCGTTCTAGAAGGGATTAGTAACCAAACACGGAGGGCAAAGAGTAATGGGAAGGAATGGGGGCGTCCCTGCTCATGAGAGCTTAGCCCGAGCTTCAAAGACCTCAATTGATGAAGCTCTTAAAACTCCAAAAGCAGAACCTAAATCGAAACTAAGCAACAAACCAACCTTAGAGCTCGTTAAAAACGGCAAAAATGTCATTAATGTGACTCCAAACAAAGGAACAGAATAGAGCAGAAGATGCGTGGGATTTAATTCAACGCAAAATCAAACTAAGATTCATTAAACCTACTCCAAATTAATGCAACAAAGTTTAATTACATGAAATTAAAGGCTAGAAAATGGATTTAAAATTTGAAGTTAGAATTGAGAAATACCAAAATTTAACCCTAAAATTTACAAAACAAAACTTAAAATTAACCTTAAAAATCTAAACTAGACTAGAATGAAATCCTAAAAACCCTAGCTCCCTTCAATTAGCCATTGCTCTTCGATGTATACTCGCCCCTCTTCATCTTGACCGTCGATCTCGTAGATAGCGTGGGTGATGGATGTTGATGATCGCAATTGGCAATGCTAGTGATGGAGATGGTGCTATTGTTCTAGTTTGAGAAGGGACAGAAAACTAAGACTGGAAGGGGATTTTGGGGTTCTCAGCCCGGATAGGAGAGAAAGGATTAGAAACAAGGGGGTGTCATGTGCTAGGCACGAGGGGGGCATGGTGGTTTTTTTGGTTTTCTCTTATTTTTTCTCCTTTTTGTTTAGGCTAGGAAGAGAGACGGGCTCTAGGTTGTTTTGGGCCTTTGACCCAATTTCTTCATTTTCATCATTTTCTCTATCCTTTAACCATTTTTCCCAATTTTGTCATCACGTACAAAAATCAAATAAGGTCAAATAATAATCTAAAAATAATAATAATTTTGACCACAAACTAGATATAAAGGTATTGTAAAATTATCATATTTTTTGAGCAAACAAATACCCCCACATCCAGATTTTGCTCATCCTCGAGTAAAATAAACTAAATTAGCTAAAAACAAATGGAAAATAAGAGAAAGAAAATCCTAACTCACTTACGTAGGAATCATAGTTGCATTTAGAGTATGCAACAAGCTCGTTAAACCCCTCGGTTTCCTAAATGGACGAGTGAGTTCTTATGAAGGTTTGTAACTGAAATACCAAAAAAAAATCTTTTCAAAAACAAAGGAAAATCTTTTTGGTTTTTTTTTTTTTTCAAAACCTGAATATATATACAAGTAATTGAGGAAATTATGCACACAACTTAGGCAATTACATACCAAGTAACAAAATCATACACAGATAGAATATACAATCAACAGATAACTAAGTCACAAGATGCATCCCGACTTTGATTTTTTCACCCCACACACAATGTGCAATGATATGCACACCTTGTTGCATGTGTAAATGCATGTCAATCCTTATAAATTAAGTTGCTGAAATTGACACGATCCTTGTTTTCTTACCTAATTACCTTCTTTGCTCCATTCCCTCCCCCCTTTTTTCTTTTTTCCAACAATAATAATAAGCACACCCTAAATCCTCTTGACTTATAAATATTCAGGTTTTTCTTAAAATGGGGTTTTATTAGAATGTGTGGAGCACTTATTTTATTGCCCAAACAAACGTCTAATCGTGTAAAATAGTTCATATTCAAGCCAATTAAAGATATGAAATAAGAAAGTCGCTTTTTGTGCTCAGGTTTTTATTTACTTTTTAGGCTTTTTCTTCATTTTTTTTGCATTTTTTAACAGTATAGATGGCAACTTCGACAAACAAAAAGTTCAAATGTCAACTTAACAAATAAGACCCAAAGGATTGACCATAAAGTGGGCAAGGTTGGCACAAAATCCGACATATGAGATGTGGTTATTATGAAAAATCGAATCTACATCCTCAACTAAACATCTCATCATCCAAACTCTGTCTATATATAACTCAATAACCTAACAACATAGGATCACAATCGCCAAAGAAAAAACACAAATCCCCGAACAAAAACAAAAATCTTTTTGATTTTTCAAAATTTTTGAAAAATATATACAAATGGGCGCGTTACCCCGGCACCAAGACTCCACAACGTCCTCATTGTGGGAACTAAGGATCCAAAAAGCAATCACATAAGCTGTACAACCAAAAAATCGATAGTAATTCACAAGTATATACAAACTTACACCACAAAAATACAAACAAAAACAAAACACAAAAACAAAAACAAAATCAATTATAAAATTAAAACCACCAAAATAAAAATAAAACAAAACTAAGGAATTACTAAATACAAAAGAAAACAAAAGAAAACATTAAGCAAAAATAAGCAAAGGGAAAACAATATATAGAATAAAAACAAAACCACTAAAAAAAAGAAAACAAAAATATTAAAAAAAGAAAACCAAAGAAAAACAAGAACTCACAAAACCAAAGAAACAAAACAAACAACTAAAACATACTAAAAAAAACAACGATACCTAAAATAAACAAGGAGCTACTAAATTAAAATCTAACAAAACACCGATAATGTAACTATAATCCTAGATGTCCATAACTATTCAACCTAAAGGACTAACAAGTATTCACAAAACAAAATACACCACCAATGGTAAAATGTATAACGCAACCAAGGATGATCATAGCTAACATGGCTCAACAAATCTGAAATTTCTCCTCAAAATCAATCATCCAAACAATCACAATCCTAAATATCCACAATTATGTACAAAAAAGAAAGAAAAGAAAGAAAAAAAGAGAATAGGGAAGGGGGGAACGATCATACCGGGTTGGACACTGGTTATACCTAAACTAATGTCTCACTCAGATGATGCTGAGGAGGTCGATAGAGCGTCAACCACTATATCTTATCACACGAGCTGCTACGCATATCAAAACCCCAATGGCTCGTAACAACTTGTCAAACAATAGGGCACAATCCTCATGAAAATGAAAGTCATAAGAAATCAGATGTGTGGCCTAAATAAAGTGCACAAGTGGAATGCAACTTAAAGCTCTCTTGAGCTTATCAAAGCTCTCAACCCAATCAAAAGAGTATATATGCAAAATCGGGCACACGAGTCAATGGTTGAACAATGATTTGACTATATGAATGCATAAATCATCTAAAGTGATCTGAATGACTGAAATGAAGTCCAACATCCCTAAAAAGAAAGGGAAAATGACCAAGGCAAGTCTAACCAAATGAGATATGAATATTAAAGCCCATATGACGACCTAAAATCAAGTCCTTCACCTCAAAGTGATCCTTGAGTCTCTCTATGTCACTATCATCAAGCATCTAATCTAAACAAGAACTACCAAGCAGAAAACTCTAAGACTCTACAGAAGTAGACTCCGGAGCGGGTCGAAAGAAGAGTGAAAAATGGGGAAGGATGAAGAACGGGGTGAAATGGGAGGGGTAGGAGCTAAGTCAAGGGTAGACTCATCAGAAATGGGATCAATAAGCTCCTTAGGAGGTGTGATCTCACTGAACTCCACAAAAAAATGCTCATTAAATGAATGCTCTTCAGTAAATGTATCCCTTGACTCAACAAATATGTCACACTGATCATCAAAGCTAGCATCAATCTCAAATTTGTCTCCCTCCTTGAGCTCTCCTAAGGCAGCCAAAAGAAGAGAGGGGTCAAAGACAATTGTGATATCCTCGGAGGTGTCCAAAGAAGTATTAGTCTCAAGGGGAGATACATATGCAAACAAAGGTGAAAATATGTCATTCTTAACCTCAAAGTCACATAAAAGAGTATCAACTCTAGATTTGTAACTCAAAGGGCAAGAAGCCTCAAAATCACTCAACAAACAACGCTCGTGAGTAGTAGGTCCTACCCTGAGGTCGATATCATGCAAAATAGGCACAGTTCTTTCTACATGACCATTAACCAACTCCAAGAATAGGCTAATGAGCGTTCTTGTCATGTTCTCCTTGGATTCCTGATAGCTTTTTATTTCTTGTTTAATTTGACCAATTTTAGAGTTTATAAAAGTAATATGAGGACAAGACTTAGCACTATAGTCAGAAGAATAACAATAATCACATGAAACAGGAACACATAGACTGTGAAGGTGCTTATAAGAAATACCACCAAATTGACCCTTATCTAAAGGTGTAGCATACATCCCATAAGGGTCGAGAATGGGGTGGCTAAAGGTCTCTCTAGCATTTCATACTACCAAGTCTATGTGTTAAATATTCAAAGAAATCCCAAATTTCATTTAGAGTCCTAGTAAATAAACATCCTAAACCCCCGGGGTACATAGTCTGAATATGACCTCAACATTCATTATTAAGATCCTCAAATATCACTTTTTCTATTTCTCAAGATATTGATCAACACATTGATCATGAAATTCATTCAGTCTACTGAAATATTGACAAAATATTTCATGCTCACATTGAGGCAAATAGAAAATTGCCTTGTGTTTTAAAAATTTTTCAACTTTTAAAATTTTTTCGATTTTTGGCTTTTCTAATTATTTGAATTTTTTTTCAAGAAATAAACTAAATTAAGTCACTACTAATAATGAAACAAAGATAGAAAAATAAAACAAATACAACTAATAGGAGAGTAATAGAAAAGAACATGTGGCCTAATCTAATGTCCTCCTCCTCGGCAACGGCGCCAAAACTTGTACGTGATCTTTCGAATGTAAATTTATAAGCAGCAAGCATGCATCTTTCATTGCAGTACTTGGAGTCATTTCCTCAAGAATGAGGATAAAATTATGGTCACATAATAAAAATTTTAAAATTATCATCAAAATTAAATAATCAAGAGGATTCAATCAATATATAATCAACATACTAAAATAATCAGGAGCCAAAATTACATGCGTTCTAGTCATCCTAAACTTCCAACACGAAAAGGAAACTTGCAAAGCATAAAAGTTCTAATCTATTGATATAATAATGACCGAAAAGCTGAAACTGATGTAATTAAGCATGAATTCCATGTAAATAGCCTTAAATAATGAGTGAAATAAGTAAATAGAAGGGAGGAAGAACTCATAACTTCAAGTTAGCACAATGATGGTGATGAGTAACGACCGTTAATAGGGCCTTCATGTGTCGTAACCAGTAAAGAGAACAATTTCAGCCAGCTCTAAATATCCATTTAAAGGCCTCCAACTCAAACCAAGATCATCAATAATCAAAACCCGCCCCAAATCATCCACCAAAGATTGAGAACAGGGGATCAAAATTGAACACTCAGCACCTAGAAACTAAAAAATTAAGCATTCCAGTGGACATTAGCAACCAAACAAAGAGGGCAGAGAGTAGAGGGAAGGAGTAGGGCGTCTTTGCTCGTGAGAGCTCAACCCGAGCTTCCAAGGCCTCAATTGATGGAGCTCTTAAACTCCAGAAGCATAACCTATATCTAAACTAAGCAACAAACGAGCCTCAAAGCTCATTAAAAATGGTAGAAATGCTATTAGCTTGACCCTAAATAGAGGAACAAAATAGAGAAGAAGATGCTCACGATTTAATCCCAAAGCAAAACCAAACTGAGATTCATAAAACCTACTCCAAATTAACGCAATAAAGTTCGATTACATGAAATTAAAGGCTAGAAATGGATCTGAAATTTGAAATCAGAATGGAGAAATACCGAAATTTAACCCTAAACTTTATAAAACTGAACTTTAAAATAAAGTTTAAAAATCTAAACTAGACAAGAATCCTAAAATCCCTAGCTATGGTCACATAATAAGAAGTTTAAATTAGCACTGAAATTAAGTAATCAATAGGATTCAATCAATACATAATCAACAGAATAAAATAATCAAGGGCAAAAATTACATGACTTCTAGTCATCGTAAACTTCCAACACAAAAAGGAAAATTGTTAGGCATAAAAGTTCTACTCTATTGACATAATAATGACCCAAAAGCTGAAACTAATGCAATAAAAGCTCAAATTCTATGTAAACAGCCTCAAATAATGAAAGAAATAAGCCATTAGAAGGGGGGAAGAGCACCTAACTTGAAGTCAGGGTAATGATGGTGATGACTCATGATCGTTAATATGGTCTTCCTGTGCCATAAGCAGTAAAGAGAACAATTTCAGCCAGCTCTAAACATCCATTTGAAGGCTTCCAACTAAACTAAGATCGTTAATAATAAAAACCCACACCAAATTCATCTACCAAATATTAATCACTGGTGATAGGAATTGAACACTCAGCACCCAGAAATTGAAAACACTCAGCGTTCCAGAAGGGATTAGCAGCCAAACAGAGAGGGCAAAGAGTAGTGGGAAGGGACGAAGGCGTCCCTGCTCATGAGAGCTCAGCTCGAGCTTGAAAGACCTCAATTGATGGAGCTCTTAAAACTGCAAAAGTAGAACCTAAATCAAAACTAAGCAACACACCAACCTTAAAGCTCGCTAAAAATGGTGAAAATGCCATTAATGTGACTCCAAATAGAGGAACAAAATAGAGCAGAAGATGCGTGGGATTTAACTCAAAGCAAAACAAAACTGAGATTCATCAAACCTACTCCAAATTAATGCAATAAAGTTTAATTACATGAAATTAAAGGCTAGAAAACGGATTTAAAATTCGAAGTCAAAATTGAGAAATACAGAAATTTAACCCTAAAATATTCAAAACAAAACCTAAAATTAACCTTAAAAATCTAAACTAGGCTAGAATGAAATCCTAAAAACACTAGCTCCCTTCAATTAGCCATTGCTCTTCGTTTTATACTTGCCCCTATTCATCTTAGCCATCGATGTCGTAGATAGCGTGGGTGAGGGGTGTTGATGATGGCAATTGGCAATGTCGGTGATGGAGATGGTGCTACTGTTCTGGTTTGAGAAGAGAGAGAAAACTAAGATTGGAAGGGGATTTTGGGGTTCTCAGCCCGGAGAGGAGAGAAAGGATTAGAAACAAGGGGGTGTCATGTGTTGGCCACGGGGGGGGCCTAGTGGTTTTTTTTTGTTTTCTCTTTTTTTTTCTCCGACTTTTTCTTCTTTTTGTTTAGGCTAGAAGAGAGCCGGGCTCTAGGTTGTTTTGGGCCTTTGACCCAATTTCTTCATTTCATCATTTTCTCTATCTTTTTTCCATTTTTTTCGATTTTTTCATCACCTATAAAAATCAAATAAGATTAAATAATAATCTAAAAATAATAATAATTTTGACCACAAATTGGATGTAACAGTATTGTAAAATTACCATATTTTTTGCATGAACAAACACTCCCACACCAAAATTTTGCTCATCCTCGAGTAAAATAAACTAAATTAGGTAAAAAGAAATGGAAAATAAGAGAAAAAAAATCCTAACTCATTTTCGTAGGAATCATGATTGCATTTAGAGTATGCAACCAGCCTTTAGACCCCTCGGTTTTCCAAGTGGATGAGTGACTTCTCGTGAGAGTTTGTAACTGAAATATCCAAAAAAATCTTTTTAAAGACAAGGAAATTCTTTTTGGTTTTTTTTTTCAAAACATGAATATATATACAAGTAATTGAGGAAATTATGCACACAACTTAAGGCAATTGCATCACCTTGTTACCAAGTAACAAAATCATATACAGATAGAATATACTATCAACAGATAACTAAGTCACAAAATGCTTCCCAACTTCCATTTTTTCACCCCAAAAACGATATGCAATGATATGCACACCTTGGTGCATGTGCAAATGCATATCAATCCTTATAAATCAACTTGCTAAAATTGACACGATTCTCATTTCCTTGCCTAATTACCTTCTTTGCTCCATTCCCTGCCCCCTTTTTCCTTTTTCCAACAATAATAATAAATACACCCTAAATCCACTTGACTTATAAATGTTCAGGTCTCCTTAAAAAGGGATTTTTATTAGAATGTGTAGAGCGCTTATTTTATTGCCGAAACAAACGTGCAATCATGTAAAATAGCTCATATTCAAGTCAATTAAAGATATGAAATAAAGGAAGGTGCTTTTGATACCCGGGTTTTTATTTACTTTTTAGGCATTTTCTTCTTGTTTTTGCATTTTTTAATAGCATGGATGGTAACTTCGACAAACAAAAAGTTGAAATGTCAACTTAACAAATAAGACCCAAAAAGGCACAAAATCAGGCATATGAGATAGGGTTATTATGAAAAAACGAATCTACATCCTCAATTAGACATCGCATCATCCAAACTCTATCTACATATAACTCAATAACCTAACGACGTAGGGTCACAATTGCCAGGGAGAAAACACAAATCCCTGAACAAAAACAAAAATCTTTTTGATTTTTTAAAATTTTTGAAAAATATATACAAATGGGCACGTTACCTCCACACCAAGTCCCCACAACATCCCCATTGTGGGAACTAAGGAACCAAAGAGCAATCACATAAGCTGTACAACTAGAAAACTGACACGAATTCACAAGTATGTACAAACTTACACCACAAAAATACAAACAAAAACAAAACACAAAAACAAAAACAATATTAATTATAAAATCAAAACCACCAAAATGAAAATAAAACAAAACCAAGGAACTACTAAATACAAAAGAAAACATTAAACAAAAATAAGGAAATGGAAAACAAAATATAAAACAAAAACAAAACCACTAAAGAAAAGAAAACAAAAATATTAAAAAAAACAAAACCAAAGAAAAACAAGAACTCACAAAACCAAAGAAACAAAACAAACAACAAAAACATACTAAAAAAAAAAGGATACCCAAAATAAACAAGGAGTTATTAAATTAACATTTAGCAAAACACCAATTATAATGTAAGCACAATCCTAGATGTCCATAACTATTCAACCTAAAGGACTAACAAGTATTCACAAAACAAAATACACAAACAATAGTAAAATGAATAACACAACCAAGGGTGATCATAACTGACATGGCTCAACAAATCCGAAATTTCTCCCCAAAATCAATCACCCACACAATCATAATCCTAAACATCCACAATTATGTACAAAAAAGAAAGAAAAGAAAAAAAAAAAAAGAGAATAGGCAAGAGGTAGAACTATCATACTGGGTTGGATACTGATTGTACCCAAACTACTATCTCACTCAGATGATGTTGAGGAGGTCTATAGAACGTCAACCACTATATCTCAGCGTACAAGCTGCTACGCATATAGAAACCCCAAAGGCTCATAAGAACTTGCCAAACAATAGGGCACAATCCTCACGAAAATGAAAGTAGTAAGAAATAAAGTGCACAAGTGGAATGCAACTTAAAGCTCTCTTGAGCTTATCGAAGCTCTTAACCCAATAAAAAGAGCATATATGCAAAATCAGGCACACGAGTCAGTGGTTGAACAATGATTTGACTATATGAATGCATAAATCATCTAAAGTGATCTGACTGACTGAAATGAAGTCCACCATCTCTAAAAAGAAGGGGAAATGACCAAGGCAAGTCCAATCAAATGAGATATAAATATTAAAGCCCATATGATGACCTAAAATCAAGTCCTTCGCCTCAAAGTGATCCTCAAGTCTCTCTATGTCACCATCATCAAGCATCTAATCTAAACGAGGACTGCTAAGCACAAAACTCTGAGGCTCTACAAAGTAGACTCCGGAAAGGATTAAAAGAAGAGTGAGGAATGGGGAAGGAAGAAGAATGGGGTGAAATGGGAGGGGTGGGACCTAAGTCAAGAGTAGACTCATCAGAAATGGGATCAATAAGCTCCTCAGGAGGTGTGACCTCATTGAACTCCAAAAAAAAAGGCTCATCAAATGAATGCTCCTACGTAAATGTGTCCTCTGACTTAACAAATATACCACATTGATCATCAGAACTAGCATCAATCTCAAATTTGTCTCCCTCCTCGAGCCCTCCTAAGGCAGCCAAAAGAAGAGAGGGGTCAAAGACAATTGTGATATCCTTGGAAGTGTCCAAAGAAGTGTTAGCCTCAAGGGGAGATGCATATGCAAAAAAGGTAAAAATATGTCATTCTTAACCTCAAAGTCACATAACAGAGTATCAACTCCGGATTTGGAAGTTAAAGGGCAACAGGACTCAAAATCACTCAACAAACAACCTTCAGGAGCGGTAGGTGCCACCCTAAGATCGATATCATGCCAAATAGGCATAGTGCTCTCTACATGACCATTTACTAACTTTGAGAATTGATTAATGAGTGTTCTTGTCATGTTCTCCATGGACTCCTTATAGCTTTTTATTTCCTACTTAATTTGACCAATTTTAGAGTCTATAAAAGTGATATGAGGACAAGACTTAGCACTGTAGTCAGAAGAATAACAATAATAACATGAAACAGGAACACATGGACTATGAGGGTGCTTATAAGAAATACCACCAAATCGATCCTTATCTAAAGGTGTAGCATGCATCCCATAAAGGTCGAGAATGGGGTAACTAAAGGTCTCTCTAGCATGTTTATACTACCGAGTCTATGAGTTAAATATGCAAAGAAATCGCAAATTTCATCTAGAGTCCTAGTAAATAAACACCCCAAACCCTCGGGTACGTAGTCTGAACATGACCCCGACATTCATCATTAAGACCCTAAAAGATCACTTGGTAAATTTCCCATTTCTCAAGATACCGATCAACACATTGATCATAGAATTCGTTCAATCTACTCAAATATTGTCGAAATGTTTCATGTTGGCATTGAGGGAAATAGAAAATTGCCATGTGTTTTTAAAATTTTTCAACTTTTTTAATTTTTTCAATTTTTGGCCTTTCTAATTTTTTGAATTTTTTTTCAGGAAATAAACTAAATTAAGTCACTACTAATAATGAAATAAAGATACAAAAATAAAACATGTTCAACTAATAAGAAAGTAACAGAAAAGAACATGTGACATAATCTAATGTCGTCGTCGCCGACAACAGCGTCAAAAACTTGTACGTGATTTTTTGAATGTAAATTTATAAGCAGCAAGCATACATCTTTTGCTGTAGTACTTCAGGGTTGTCTTCCTCAGGGATAAGGATAAAATTAAGGTCACATAGTAAAAATCTTAAATTATCATCAAAATTAAATAATCAAGAGGATTCAATCAATATATAATCAACATAATAAAATAATCAAGAGCCAAAATTACATGAGTTCTAGTCATCCTAAACTTCCGACATGAAAAGGAAACTTGCAAAGCATAAAAGTTCTACTTTATTGACATAATAATGAACCAAAAGCTGAAACTGATGTAATCAAGCATGAATTCTATGTAAACAGCCTTAAATAATGAATGACATAAGTGAACAGAAGGGAGGAAGAACCCGAAACTTCAAGTTAGCCCAATGATGGTGACGAGTAACGACCGTTAATAGGGTCTTCATGTGTCGTAACCAGTAAAGAGAACAATTTCAGCCAGCCCTAAATATCCATTTAAAGGCCTCCAACTCAAACCAAGATCATCAATAATCAAAACCCGCCCCAAATCATCCACCAAAGATTGAGAACAGGGGATGAGAAGTGAACACTCAGCACCTAGAAACCAAAAACATTCAGCGTTCCAGTGGACATTAGCAACCAAAGAAAGAGGGCAGAGAGTAGAGGGAAGGAGTAGGGCGTCCTTGCTCATGAGAGCTTAGCCCGAGCTTCCAAGGCCTCAATTGATGGAGCTCTTAATCTCCAAAAGCACAACCCAGATCAAAACTAAGCAACGAACGAGCCTCAAAGCTCATTAAAAAGGGCAGAAATGCCATTAACTTAACGACAAAAATAGGAACAAAACAAAGAAGAAGATGTCGCAATTTAATCTAAAGCAAAACCAATTGAGGTTCATAAAACCTACTCCTAATTAACACAATAAAGTTTGACTACATGAAATTAAAGGCTAGAAAATGGATCTGAAAGTCGAAACCAGAATGGAGAAATACCGAAATTTAACCCTAAAATTTGTAAAATTAAACTTTAAATTAAACTTTAAAAATCTAAACTGGACAAGAATGAAATCCTAAAATCCCTAGCTACGATCACATAATAAGCAGTTTAAATTATCACCGAAATTAAGTAAATTAAGTAATCAAGAGGATTCAATCAATACATAATCAACAGAATAAAATAATCAAGGGTAAAAATTACATGAGTTCTAGTCATCCTAAACTTCCAACACAAAAAGGAAAATTGTTAAGTATAAAAGTTATACTCTATTGGCATAATAATGGCCCCAAAGCTGAAACTGATGTAATAAAAGAACAAATTCTATGTAAACAGCCTCAAATAATGAAAGAAATAAGCCATTAGAAGGGGGGAAGAAAACCTAACCTAAAGTCAAGGTAATGATGGTGATGACTCATGACCCTTAATAGGGTCTTCCTATGCCCTAACCAGTAAAGAGAACATTTTCAGCCAGCTCTAAACATCCATTAGAAGGCTTCCCAATAAACTGAGATCATTAATAATAAAAACCCAGACCAAATTCATCTACCAAATATTAATCACTGGGGATAGGAATTAAACACTCAGCACCCAGAAATTGAAAACACTCAGTGTTCCAGAAGGGATTAGCAACCAAATAGAGAGGGCAAACAGTAGTGGGAAGGAACGGGGGCGTCCCTGCTCATGAGAGCTCAGCCCGAGCTTCAAAGACTTCAATTCATGGAGCTCTTAAAACTCCAAAAGCAGAACCTAAATCTAAACTAAGCAACAAACCAGCCCTAAAGCTCATTAAAAATGGCGAAAATGCCATTAATGTGACTCCAAACAGAGGAGCAAAATAGAGCAAAAGATGCGTGGGATTTAATTCAAAGCAAAACCAAACTGAGTTTCATCAAACCTACTCCAAATTAACGCAATAAAGTTTAATTACATGAAATTAAAGGCTAGAAAATGGATTTAAAATTCGAAGTCAGAATTGAGAAATACCGAATTTTAACCCTAAAATTTACAAAACAAAACTCAAAAATTAACCTTAAAAATCTAAACTAGACTGGAATGAAATCCTAAAAACCCTAGCTCCCTTCAATTAGCCGCTGCACTTTGATTTATACTTGCCCTTGTTCATCTTGGCCACCGATCTCATAGATAGTGTCGATGATGGATGTTGATGGCAATTGGCGATGCTAGTGATGGAGATGGTGCTGCTGTTCTGGTTTAAGAAGAGAGAGAAAACTAAAATTGGAAAGGGACTTTGGGGTTCTCAACCCAGAGAGGAGAGAAAGGATTAGAAACAAAAGGGTGTCGTGCTAGGAACGAGGGGGCCTGTTGGGTTTTTTGGTTTTCTCTTTTTTTTTCTCCTTTTTGTTTAGGCTAGGAACAGAGATGGGCTCTGGGTTGTTTTGGGCCTTTGACCCAATCTCTTCATTTTCATCATTTTCTCTATCTTTTTACCCTTCTTTTCGATTGTTTCATCACCTACAAAAATCAAATAAGTTCAAATAATAAACTAAAAATAATAATTATTTTGACCACAAACTAGATATAAAGGTATTTTAAAATTATCACATTTTTTACGCGAACGAATACCCCCACACCTAGATCTTGCTCATCCTCAAGTAAAATAAACTAAATTAGCTAAAAAGAAATGGAAAATAAGAACGAAAATCCAAACTCACTTTCGTAGGAATCACGGTTGCATTTAGAGTATGCAACAAGCCCTTTAAACCCCTCAGTTTCTCAAGTGGACGAGTGACTTCTTGTGAGGGTTTGTAACTGAAATACCCAAAAAAATCTTTTCAAAAAACAAAGGAAAATCTTTTTGGTTTATTTTTTTCAAAACATGAATATATATAGAAGTAATGGAGGAAATTATGCACACAACTTAGGCAATTGCATCACCTTGTTACCAAGTAACAAAATCATATATAGATAGAATATACAATCAATAGATAACTAAGTCACAAGATACATCCCGATTTCTATTTTTTCACCCCACAGACAATATGTAATGATATGCACACCATGGTACTTGTGCAAATGCGTATCAATCCTTATAAATCAAGTTGCTAAAATTGACATGATCCTTGTTTCCTTACCTAATTACCTTCTTTGCTTCATTCCCTCCCCCCCTTTTTCCTTTTTCCAGCAATAATAATAAACACACCCTAAATCCACTTGACTTATAAATATTCGGGTCTTCCTTAAAATGAAGTTTTATTAGAATATGTATAGCACTTATTTTGTTACCCAAACAAACGTGTAATCATGTAAAATAGTTCATATTCAAGTCAATTAAAGATATGAAATAAAGAAAGGCGCTTTGGTTGCCCGGGTTTTTATTTACTTTTTTGACTTTTTCTTCTTTTGTTTTTTACATTTTTTAACAGCATAGATGGTAACTTTGACAAACAAAAAGTTCAAATGTCAACTTAACAAATAAGACCCAAAGGATTGATGGTAAAGCGGGCAAGGTAGGCCTAAAATTAGGCACATGAGATGGGGTTATTATGAAAAATCGAATCTACATGCTCAACTGGACATCTCATCATCTGAACTCTGTCTATATATAACTCAATAACCTAGCACTATGGGATCACAATCACCAAAGAGAAAACACAAATCCTCGAGCAAAAACAAAAATCTTTTTGATTTTTCAAAATTTTTGAAAAATATGTACAAATGGGCATGTCACCCCCACACCAAAACTCCACAACGTCCTCATTATGGGAACTAAGGAATCAAAAAGCAATCACATAAGTTGTATAACTAGAAATACGACACTAATTCACAAGTATATACAAACTTACACCACAAAAATACAAACAAAAACAAAACACAAAAACAAAAACAAAATCAATTATAAAATCAAAACCACCAAATGAAAATAAAACAAAACCAAGGAACTACTAAATACAAAAAAAAACAAAACGAAACATTAAACAAAAATAAGGAAAGGGAAAACAAAATATAAAAGAAAACAAAACCACCAAAGAAAACAAAACAAAAATATTAAAAAAGAAAACCAAAGAAAAACAAGAACTCACAAAACCAAAGAAACAAAACAAACAACTAAAACATACTAAAAAAAAAAAACAAGGATAACCAAATAAACAAGGAGCTACTAAATTAAAATATAATAAAACACCAATAATGTAATCACAATCCTAGATGTCTACAACTATTTAACCTAAAGGACTAACAAGCACTCACAAAACAAAATACACTGCCAATAGTAAAATGCATAACACAACCAGGTTGATCATAGCTAATGTGGCTCAACAAATCTGGAATTTCTCCTTAAAATCAATCACCCGCACAATCACAATCCTAAATATCCCCAATTATGTACAAAAAGAAAGAAAAGGAAAAAAAAAAGAGAATATGGAAGGGGTGGAACAATCATACCGGGTTGGATACTGGTTGTACCCAAACTAATGTCTCACTCATATGATGTTGAGGAGGCCCATAGGGCGTCAACCACTATATCTCAGCACACAAGCTGCCATGCATATCAAAACCCCAAAGGCTCGTAACAACATGTCAGACAATAGGGCACAATCCTCACAGAAATGAAAATTGTAATAAACAAGACGTGTAGCCTAAATATAGTTCACAAGTGGAATGCAACTTAAAGCTCTCTTAAGTTATCAAAGCTCTCAACTCAATCAAAAGAGTATATATGCAAATCAGGTGCACGAGTCAATGGTTGAACAATGATTTGACTATATGAATGCATAAATCATCTAAAGCGATCTGAATGACTGAAATGAAGTCCAACATCCCTAAAAAGGAAGGGGAAATGACCAAGGCAAGTCCAATCAAATGAGATATGAATATTAAAGCCTATATGATGACCTAAAATCAAGTCCTTCACCTCAAAGTGATCCTTGAGTCTCTCTATGTCACTATCATCAAACATCTAATCTAAACAAGGACTGCCAGGCAAAAAACTCTAAGACTCCACAAAAGTAGACTCCGAAGAGGGCCGAAAGAAAAGTGAAGAATGGGGAAGGATGAAGAACGGGGTGAAATGGGAGGGGTCGGAGCTAAGTCAAGGGTAGGCTCATCAAAAATGGGATCAATAAGGTGCTGAGGAGGTGTGACCTCACTGAAGTCCATAAAAAAAGGCACATCAAATGAATGCTGCTCAGTAACTGTATCCTCTGACTCAACAAATATGCTACACTGATCATCAGAACTAGCATCAATCTCAAATTTGTCTCTCTCCTCAAGCTCTCCTCAGGCAGCCAAAAGAAGAGAGGGGTCAAAGACAATTGTGATATCCTCGGAGGTGTCCAAAGCAGCGTTAGTCTCAAGGGGAGATGCATATGCAAAAAAAGGTAAAAATATGTCATTCTAACCTCAAAGTCATATAACAGAGTATCAACTCCAGATAACTCAAAGGGCAAGAAGACTCAAAATCACTCAACAACAACCCTTGGGAGTGGTAGTTCCTACCCTAAGGTCAGTGTCATACAAAATAGGCATAGTGCTCCCTACATGACCATTAACCAACTTTGGGAATTGGCTAATGAGTGTTCTTGTCATGTTCTCTATGGACACCTTGTAGCTTTTTATTTGTTGCTTGATTTTCCAACTTTTAGAGTCTATAAAAGTAAAATGAGGACAAGACTTAGCACTATAGTCAGAACAATAACAATAATCGCATGAAACTGGAACACATGGACTATGAGGGTGCTTATAAGAAATACCACCAAATTGACCCTTATCCAAAGGTGTGGCATGCATCCCATAAGGGTCGAGAATGGGGTGACTAAAGTTCTCTCTAGCATGTTTATACTACCAAGTATATGAGTCAAATATGCAAAGAAATCCCAAATTTCATTTAGAGTCTTAGCAAATAAACATCCCAAACCCCCGGGGTGCATCGTCTGAACATGGCAACCGACATTCATCATTAAGATCCTCAAAGATCACTCAGAAAATTTCCCATTTCTCATGATACCGATCAACACATTGATCATGAAATTCATTCAATCTACTCAAATATTGTCAAAATATTTCATGCTCACATTGAGGGAAATAGAAAATTGCCGTGTGTTTTTAAAATTCTTCAACTTTTTTTAATTTTTCCAATTTTTGGCTTTTCTAATTTTTTGAATTTTTTTAAGAAATAAACTAAATCAAATCACTACTAATAATGAAATAAAGATAGAAAAATAAAACACGTATAACTAATACAAAAGTAACAGAAAAGAACATGAGACCTAATCTAATGGCGTCGTCCCCGGCAACGGTGCCAAAAACTTGTACGTGATTTTTCGAATGTAAATTTATAAGGAGCAAGCGTACATCTTTTGCGGTAGTACTTGAGGGTTGTTTCCTCAGAGATAAGGATAAAATTATGGTCATATAATAAAAATTTTAAATTACCATCAAAATTAAATAATCGAGAGGATTAGATCAATATATAATCAACATAATAAAATAATTAAGAGCCAAAATTACATGAGTTCTAGTCATCCTAAACTTCCAACATGAAAAGGAAACTTGCAGACCATAAAAGTTCTACTCTATTAACATAATAATGACCCAAAAGCTAAAACTGATGTAATCAAGCACAAATTCTGTGCAAATAGCCTTAAATGATGAATGAAATAAGTAAATAGAAGGGAGAAAGAACTCGTGACTTCAAGTTAGCACAATGATGGTGGTGAGCAATGACCTTTAGTAGGGTGGTCATATGTCGTAACTGGTAAAGAGAACAATTTCAGCCAGCTCTAAACATCCATTTCAAGGCCTCCAACTCAAACCAAGATCATTGATAATCAAAACCCACCCCAAATCATCCACCAGAGATTGAGAACAAGGGCTCAGAATTGAACACTCAGCACCTAGAAACTAAAAACATTCAGCGTTCCCATGGACATTAGCAGTTACACAAAGAAGGCAGAGAGTAGAGGGAAGAAGTGGGACGTCCTTTCTTATGAAAGCTCAGCCCGAGCTTCCAAGGCCTCAATTGATGGAGCTCCTAGACTCCAGAAGCATAACCCAGATCAAAACTAAGCAACAAATGAGCCTCAAAGCTCATTAAAAATGGCAGAAATGCCATTAACTTGACCCCAAATAGAGGAACAAAACAGAGAAGAAGATGCTCGCGATTTAATCCAAAGCAAAACCAAACTGAGATTCATAAAACCTACTCTAAATTAATGCAATAAAGTTTGATTACATGAAATTAAAGGCTAGAAAATGGATCTAAAATTCGAAATCAGAATGGAGAAATACGAAAATTCAACCCTAAAAATTATAAAATTAAATTTTAAATTAAACTTTAAAAATCTAAACTAGACAAGAATGAATCCTAAAATCCCTAGCTCCCTTCAAATAGCCGCTGCTCTTTGATTTACACTTGCCCCATGTTGGATAATTTTGAATGTAAAATAAATGCCGCAAGTATATAACTATCATCGTAATACTTAAGGGTCGTCTCCACAGGGACGAGGATGAGATCAAGATCACTAGAATTAAAGAAATAAGGGCTAAATTTATAAAAATAAGCTAACGTAATCTATGTCTTGGCCATAATATCCAAGATTATCGACTAACTAAAACCTGGCAATGCCCAAAATCAGCAAGAAGAGACTAAATTCAACCTCTTAACCTAGAAGACAAGAAGCCACAATATTAGCTTCAAAACGACAACACTAAATCAAACCAATCCTATGCAAATGGGAAAAAACCAACTTAACTCAACCCCGACCTCCTCTTTGCCCTCCATCGATGGCAACCCGGAAACAGCCTTCAATTGAAACACCAAGCAATAGAAATCAACTCCTCATAAAAACAAACCAGAAAAGGGCAATAGGGAAATAGAGCAATGCATAATACAAACACAACCTAGAATGCATAATTAATCCATGGTCAATTGATACAAGAATTGAGAGACAAAATTGTATAGCTGAATACTTAAAATAGAGCAATAGGGAAAGAGGAACAGAACCAAAGCAAGGAAAAAAATTGAAGCAAGAAAGTGATTTAACCAAAAACAATAGAGAGTGAGTTAGCAACCAAACCAAAATAACGTAAAGGTGAACGATCTAGAGTCTAGCTCCAACAATGGCACTGAATCAGAATCCCAAAAAGAAGACATGAAATCAATTGACGCAGATCAAGAGCATGCCTCACATCACATTAAGAATGGAGTGAACACAAGCAGTAAAAGAAGATGACATAAAGGAGCCGAATTAACATTCAATCAAGATTTCAAGTTGAAATGCGTAACCCGACTGAGAACAGAAAATTACGTGCAAAAATTCGAAAGATTCAGGTTTAAATTACATGAAATTGCAATTGAAAATAGATCTGAAATTTATAATTAAACATGGGAATGGAAACTCGAAATAAAATCCTAAAACTAAACTGTAAGAATACTACAAACTCAAATTAAAACTAATTAGAACCCTAAAATTAAACTTGAAAACTTAAACTAAAACCTCATTGATACCTACCTCATGTCATTGCCTTGATTTATACCCATGCCCTCTTCGATTGCACTATTCAACCCAGGGTAGCGTGGACGATGGAGATGGGGAAATGTGATGGCTGATGCTTGGGATTCGGATGAGGATGGTGGAGATGTGGATGGCGATGCATGGAGCAGAGAGATAGATCGAGAATGGGGGATGGAGAGAGAGAGAGATGAAGCTGTGATGGTGAGGCAGTTGAAGGCCAATAAAGAGAAGATGGGGGGGCTATCGGGGTCCTAGTAGCCCGAGAGGATAGAAAAGGAGAAATGGAGGGGTTGGAGGCACTTGCCGGACACGTGGGGGGAAATAGGTAGAAGTTAGGATTTTTTATTTTTTTATTTTCTTGCTTTGCTTTCTTCCAATTTATTCAACACCTATAAAATCAAAAAAAATCAAATAAAAATCTAAAAATAACAGTTATTACGAGCATAAATCGGGTATCAAGGTATTGTAAAAATATCGTATTTTTAGCACAAACAAATACCCCACACCAAGATTTTGCTTCTCCTCGAGTAAAACAACTAAGCTGCCTAAATGGAAATGGAAAATAAGAAAAAGAAAATCGTAACTCACTTTTGTAAGAATCACAGTTGTATTTACCGCATACAACTAGCCCTTTAAACCTTTCAGTTTCCCGAGTGGACGAGTGAGGTCTCGTGAGGGTTTTCAAGTGAAATACCCACAAAAATTATTTCAAAAACAAAGAAAAATCTTTTTAGCTTTTTTCAAAATAAAAGCATATATATAAGTAATTGGGAAATCATGTATATAACTTATGCAGTTACATCACCCTAGTTACCAAATCACCAAAGTATATACAAATAGAATGCACAATCATAAGACATCTAAGTCAAAGAAGCACCCCGACTCTCATTTTTTACCCCATACACAATATGCAATGATATGTACACCTTGGTGCATGTGGTAATGTGTATTAATCCTTATGAATCAAGTTGCTACCATCGACACGATCCCCGTTTCCTTACCTAATTGCCTTATTTGCTTCCTTTTTTCCCTTTTTTTCGTTTTTTTTTCTTTTTCGAAAAATGAAACCCACTTGACTTACACATATTCGGGCCTTCCCTAAAAAGCGGATTTGTTCGATTGTGCAAAGCACTTATTTCATTGTCCAAACAAATATGTAATTAAGTAAGACAACACATAGTAAAATAACACATATTCAAGCCAATTAAAGATATGAAATAAAAATAGTGGCTGTGAACATTGGTGCTTGGGATTTTATTCACTTTTTAGGCTTTTTTCTTTCTTTTTTCTTTTTTCGCATTTTCCAGGAGCTTAGAAGGCAACTTCGAAAACAAAAAATAGTTCACATACCAATTGAACAGCAAGACCCTAGGAATTGATGATAAAGTGAGCTAGGTAAGACAAAATCACACATATGAGATGGGATTATTACGAAAAATCGAATATACATCCTCAACTAGACATCTCATCATGCAAACTCTATTTATATATAACTCAATAACTTAGCAACATGGGATCAACACTACCTAAGCAATCACACAAATCCTAAAAGAAAAACAGAATTTTTTTGAATTTTTCAAAACTTTCAAAAAAATACGTACAAATGGACACCATACCCCTACACCAAAACTCCACAATATGCTCACTGTGTGAACTAAGGTGCCAAAAAGTGATCACATAAACTATACAACCAGGAAACTAACATAAATCCACAAATATATACAAAGTAGGACACCATGAAAATCAAAAACAAAACCAAAATCGCAAAAGAACTAAAATCAAAATTAAAACCACAACCAAAGCCGAAACAAAACCAAACACATATAGTTACAAAAACCAAAAACCAAAGTCACAAAAGAAAGCAAAATAAAAACCCATTCTAACATAAAACAAAACAAAGACCAAAACCAAACCAAACAAAAACAAAACAAGACCCAAACATACTTAATACCAAACTATAAAACAAGACCAAACTAAACAAACAAACCAAAAAGAAAACAAAACAAACCAACACTCAAAAGAAAAACAAAATATAAAACCAATAGAATAAAAACAAAGCACTAATTACCTATTTTACCAAAAACATACCACCAATACCCAAAAAAACCACAACTAAGACATCCTTAAAAAAACAATACTTGAACATAATTTGTTACTCATAAAATGCAAAACAAAATACCCAACATCAAAAAGACAAACATAAAACTCAAAACCTAAAACAAAAACAAAACCAAGACAAAAACAAAAGAAAAACAAGAAAAACAAATAAAAGACAACAAATAAAAGACTAAACAAATAAAAACAAAAACAAAAGAAAAGACTAAACAAAAGAAGCCACCAAATAAAAGACCAAACAAAAGTAAACCTAAAACAAAACAAGACTCAAAAGAAAAGAAAAACCAAACACGAAGCCAAAACACAACCACTAAAACACCAAAAAGGAAACAAAACAAAGTATGAAACAAAACAAAACCACTGAAAATCAAAAACTCACAAAACCAAAGAAACAAACCAATCAACTAAATCATAAAAAAAAAATCCTAGATATCCACAACTATTCACAATCCTAGATATCCACCGCTAACAAGTATTCACAAAATCATAACATAATCAATGTGATCATAGCCAACATGGCTCAACAAATCCCAAATTTCTTCTCAAGATCGGACACCGATGCAATTACAGTCCTAATATCTACAACTAGGTACGAAAAGAAAAGAAAACATTGCTAAATATCCGCAACTATGTACAAAAAGAAAGAAAAGAAAAAGAAGAGTAGGGAAACGAGTGAAACGATTATACCAGGTTGGGTACTAATTGTACCCATACTAAATGCCTCCCTCAGGTGGTGCTGAGGAGGTCCATAGAGGATCAGCTACTCCATCACAACTCATAAGTTGCTACTCGTCTCAAAACCGACCAACAATCAAAGCAGCTTGCCAAATAACTGAGCACAATCCTCACAAAAATGGAAATAGTCGGAAACTAGAGGTGTAACCCAAATCAAGTGCATAAAACCAATGCAACTGAAGGCTCTCTTAAGCTTTTTAAAGCTCTCAATCCAAATAGAAAAGAGATGTGCATATGTAAAACTAGATGCGCAAGTCAATGGTCTAATAAAGATATGGCTATATGATTGCAAGGACCATCGAAAGTGGTCTGAATGATCAAAATGAAGCACATCATCTCGAAAGGAGGAGGGCAGAGGACCAAGACAAGGCCAATCAAATGAAATGTGGCAATCAAAGCTCATAGGATGTCCTGAAGTTAAGTCCTTCACCTCAAAGTGATCCTTGAGTCTATCTATGTCACTATCATCAAGAGTCTGATCTAAATAAGGACTACCAAGCACAAAAGTCTCAGACTCGACAGAAGTGGACTTGGGAAGCTCAAAAGAAGAAGGAAGAATGAGGAGGGGAGAAGAAAGAGATGAAATGGGAGGGGCGAGCCCTACCTCAGGGGAAGACTCATCAGAAATGGGATCTCTAAGCTCATCAAGAGGTGTAACCTCACTCAAATCAACAACATAAGGCTTATTGAGAGAATGCTCCTCAGAAAAGGTATCCTCTGACTCAACTAATATGCCACACTGATCATCTAAACTAGCATCAGTCTCAAATTCATCTCCAACCTCAAGCTCTCCTGAGGAAGCTTAGGGAAGAGAGGGGCTTGGGATTATCGGGATATCCTCAAAGGCATCCAAAGAAGTGCTAGTCTCAAAGGGAGAAGCATATGCAAAAGGTGATGAGGGATCACTTAAAACCTTTAGGTCATCAGGATGTGTATCATCATAAAAAGTATGCCCTAAAGGAATCAATGTCTCACTCCCAACATCAAAGTCATCACAAGACCTAAGATCGGGTGTAGGAGACCCTACACTATGGTCAGTCTTGAGTAAACCTTGCAAGTAAATCTCCCTATTAATGGTAGCTAATACCTCTAATCTGTATGGTCTACCAAGTAATGAATAAGTATCAACATCAAGGTCAAAGGCATCACAATAATTATGTGAATCAGGAGCACATGGAGTAGGAGGGTGCTCCTAAGATATGCCCCCAATCTGACTCTCAGCTAAAGATGTAGCATGCATCATATAAGGGTAAGGAGAGAGGTAACTAAAGGTCTCTCTAGCATTGTCATACTCCCACGTATCATGAGCTAAATACTCAAAAGTCATAGTTAGTAAACAATCCAAAACCCCCGGGTACATAGTCTCAACATGACCCCTATATTCATCATTAATACCCTTAAAGATCACTTAGCAAACTTTTCATTTCTCAAAACAATAATCAACACATTGAGCACGAAATTCATTCAATCTACTCAAGTACAATCAAAATATTTCATGCTTAAACTGAGGAAAGTAGAAACTTGCCATTTGTTTTTAAGATCTTTCAAGTTTTCCAATTTTTAAGAGTTTTATCAAGTTTTTTAATTTTTTTTCAATTTTTGACTTTTCTTACTTTTTTTGGATTTTGTTTTCAAGAAATACACTAAGCTAAGTCACAATTAAAAATGAAATAAAGAAAGTAACACAAGATCTATGCAACTAATACGAAAGTAGCTAAGAAAAAGGAAATGCAACCTAATCTCATGCGTCGTCCCCGACAACGGCGTCAAAAACTTGTTGGATAATTTTGAGTGTAAAATAAATACAGCCAGTACACGACTGTCATCGCAGTACTAGAGCATCGTCATAGTACTAGAGCATCGTCTCCAGAGGCACGAGGTAGAGATCAAGATCACCAAAATAAAGCTAATCCAGGATAATCGCAAGAATCAAAGAAATAAGGGCTAAATTAATAAAAATAAGCTAACATAACCTATGTCTTGACAATAATATCCAAGATTATCGATCAACTAAAACCTGACAATACCTAAAAATCAGTAAGAAGAGACTAAATTCAACCCCCTAACCTAGAAGACAAGAAACCACAATGTTAGCTTCAAAACAATAACACTAAATCAAACCAATCCCACGCAAATGGGAAAAAACCAACTTAACTCAACCTCGACCTCCTATCTGCCCTCCATCAATGGCAACCTAGAAACAGCCTTCAATCGAAACACCAAGTAACAGACATCAACTCCTCATAAAACAAACCAGAAAAGGGCAATAGGGAAATAGAGAAACATATAATACAAACGCAACCCGGGATGTATAATTAATCCACAATCAATTGATACAGGAGTTGAGAGACAGAATTACATAAGTGACTAATACTTGAAATAGAACAACAGGGGAAGGGGAATAGAACCAAAGCAAGGAAAAAAAATTTAAGTAAAAAAATAATTTAACCAAAAACAATAGAGAGTGAGTTAGCAACCGAACCAAAATAACGTGGAGGTGAACGAGCTAGAGTCTAGCTCCAGTACTGGTGCTGAATCAGAATCCCAAAAATAGAACATGAAATCAGATGGCCTAGATCAACAGCATGCCTTACATCACATTACGAATGGAGGGAACCCCATTAACATTACCTCCAGTTGCAGCACAAGCATTAAAAGATGACGATAATAAGCAGCCGAATGGATCTAACATTCAAGCATGATTTGTAGCCGAAATTTGTAATCCAACTTAGAACAGAAAAGCGTAAGTAGAAATTCGAAAGATTCAAGGTTAAATTACATTAAAGTTCAACTTGAAAATAGATCTGAAATTTGGAATTAAACATGGGAATGGAAATTCGAAATAAAATCCTAAACCTAAACTCTAAGAATACCACAAACTCAAATTAAAATTAATTAAAACCCTAAAAATTAAACTTGAAAACTTAAAGTAAAACCTCATTGATACCTAGCTCGCATCGTTGCCTTGATTTATACCCGAGCCCTCTTCGATCTGCGCCGTTCAACCCAGGGTAGCGTAGACGATGGAGATGGGGGAATGTGCTGGCTGATTGTTACGTGGGATTCGGATAAGGATGGTGGAGATGTGGATGGCGATGCGTAGAGTAGAGAGATAGGCCGAGAATGGGGGATGGCAAGAGCGAGATGAAGTTGTAATGGTGAAGAAGTCGCCCAAGAGAGAGAAGATGGGGGGTGCTATCGGGGTTCAAGCAGCCCGATCCGAGAGGACGGACAAGGAGAAATGGGGGGTAGGAGGCACATGCCAGGCACGTGGGGTGGAAATGGGTGGAAATTATGATTTTTTTTTAATTTTCTTGCCTTGCTTTTTTTCAATTTATTCAACACCTACAAATCAAATAAAATCAAATAAAAATCTAAAAATAACAATTCTTGCGAGCATAAATTGGGTATAAAGGCATTGGAAAAACATAATATTTTTAGCACAAACACCCAACTTCATCTTGGCCATCGATCTCACAGATGGCATGGGCAGTGGATGTTGATGATGATGGTGGTGAGCTGGCATTTGATGGAGATGATTCGGTGTTGGGTTGGTGCACGAATAAAGATGGTGGATGCGAAGGTGAAGTGGTGATGCAAGTGATGGAGATATTGTTGTTGTTCTGGCTCGAGGAGAGAGAAAAACTGAGGTTGGGAGGGCATTCTAGCATTCTCATCCCAGATAGAAGAAAGGACCATAAATAAAGGGGTGTCATATGGGCACAAGGGGTTGGTGGTTTTTTTGGTTTTCTTTTATTCTTTTTCTTTCCTTTTTATTTGGGCTAGGAAGAGAGATGGGCTTAGGGTTATCTTTGGGTCTTTAACCCAATTTTTTCATTTTTAACCTTTTCTCCATCTTTCTACCATTTTTTCTGATTTTTTCATCGCCTAAAAAGTCAAGTAAAATTAAATAAAAATCTAAAAATAATAATTATTTTGACCACAAATTAGATATAAGGAAATTGTAAAAATATCATATTTTTGATGCAAATAGCTGCCCCTGTACGTTTTGCATGATTGTATGTTTTCCCAAGTTTTGCAAAACTTAACCAAATTATAAAATTTGTTAGGGGATATCTTTGAGACTATCTAGAGTACTTTTCTTTCAACACTTTTTAGGGTTTATGAGGGTGATTATTGGAGACTCTTAGGGATTAAAAATCATCAAATTGAAAGACATCCATTTGCTACTTCTACTCCTATTAATTCAAGTTTGTTTCTGAATTCTCTCTCTTCCTATTTATTATTGCTTTTCTAGGTTTTTGTTTTTGTGTCAATCATGTTCATCAATCTAGGTTTTGCAATTGTTGCTCTTGATATGACTTATGGCTAGATTTTTCAACTTGGGTTGGGATTAATGCCGATTGTGCTTAGTTAACTATGAACTAACCCCAATCTTTCTTGTCCAATATTTGTATTATTGGATTCTACTTTGCTCATTAAATGTTCGATGAATTACTTGAAAGAGTGTGCATCTATTTTTATTTAGGTTCAGGGGTTGTTGAAAGATGAAATCTTTACCTATCATAACTTAGTAGACAGTTAGGATTTTATCGTGAATAATTGAAGTTTTAATTTTGATTTGACATTGTGATTCTTTTAATCCTTCGACTCCTAATCCCATGAAAACAGAGGACTAGTGTTGCCCAATTAGTCTTCAACCCTTAAAAGAGGAAAGGAATGGGCTTAATTAATGACCTATTCCTTCATGTTACATTTTTGGGCAAGTTTGATGGGGTTAATTGATAAACAGGTATAATTGGGCAGCTAATTCCAACCTGAGTGTTTTAATCCTTTGATTTCCAATTCATATTATTAGTTGTTATTGCTTTCTTAGTTGATAATTAAATCCCCAATTTGGTTTTCCTAGATTGGATATTTTAATTAGTTTTCGTAATTGTACGCGAGTGCCCTATGCATACAACCCACACTCGTCGGTTGCTAGTTTCTGTTACACCGTATGCTTGTGGTTTTAACGATAATAAGTTTTTGGAACCATTGTCGGAGGACTTGTTCATTTTAATTCAAAAGGTCACATCAATATAGTTTTTGTGAATGGTGATTAATGGAGCGCCCCATGACGGTAATTCAGAAGAAATTTTCAGTTCTCATTTCTGCAGAAATAGAGGGGATAAAGAAGGGAGAGAACTAGTGTTGAGAAGTGAAGGGAACCCAATTACCTTCAATTCACCCTTACAAGCCACCTCTTCTATTCGCTCAAAGGGTGGCATGATTTAAGCTTGAGTCCAGGTTTGTTAGATTCTTGGAGAGAATTTTACTTTTTGGTACCTCCATTTTTAGCTTATTCATATGTTAGACCAGGTTTTGAAAATCTTTACACTTTGGTACCTCCAGTTTTGGTATAAATGAATTTTGGTAGTTTTTATTATTATTTTAGCCCTTGAACTTTTAGAAATTACAGAAAGGCCCCTGAAAAAGGTTAGCTATGCAAATAAGCTATTTTTTGGGTTTTTTCACAAAATATGCTTCATTGAACTTCTTATAATGACTTTACCACTACTGGTTATCACAATCTACTACTTATATCTTATATATTATACGTTCTATGGCTATAGGCCCACCATGCTTAGTAAATATAATTAAAACTTAATTAAAGAGTTTCGAGCGTTACCTAAACTTAGTCGGCGCTGGACCCTGGCGTTCCTCTAGCTTACAGTTTACAGAGACTGCTAATCTCAACCTCACCATCTTTAGATAAGGCACAACACAGATCTGTTTTGTTTTCCACCTTAGACCGTAGTTATTAGTCAAGTTTTATATTTTAAAGAATAGTGAGACTTTAATAAAGAAACTATAATATTAAAGACATAAGGTTCGATTGAATAACGTTCCCTACTGGAAAACTTCTTTTATTGAAAACTTGAAAGTGGATATATTACAATGGAAAGGTTGAAGATGGACATAAGCTAGGATCATTAGAGATGCTTGCTCATAGAAAAATGGAGGATCCCGACTTCTCTTTTGCTCAAGAATTCTCAAATGACCATTTTTGTAATTCATTTTCGAGAACCAAAAGGTTCCTTAAATTATATTGGGAATGACTGTTTTGTTAGGAATATAGTAACCATCAAAGACAGTATTATAGTTAAGCTTTTGTAATTGATCACCATTCTAGCTTTTTCTCTTTTTTCTTCAGTATGATTTCTTACCATAAAAGTGGAACTAATGTGAGGACTCTTGCTATTCCTAATTAATCCTTTATCTAGGAGTTCTTTGATTTGTTTATTAAACTCTTGGATGTCCTGGTGTGTATACACCATTTGTTTAACTCGAATAATAGTGTTGGGATTTAATAAAAGGATTTCAGCAAATGATTTATCTTTCTCCAAAAATTTTAGAGCATTATCATAGTAGAGTTCTTTGCATAATTTTTCTTGTTGTTCAACAATTTGCTCTTTAATAGATAACTCAAGTAATGAGATTGTTAGCGCTAGCTCCCGTTGTGCAGGCATTACCTTCTCACCACGCTGGTTGCGTGTTCAATTTTCTGATAAGTGTAAGCCTTAATTTTTTAATAGGAACTGAGTGACCATTAATTATAAATATTTTAGTTTATGGTCTGGGTGCTTGGAGAATATTATTTTTGAAAATTATTTATGATAATCATATCATGAGAGGGTTGATCAGTAGTCCATAGAACTGGTATAATGCATTGAACTCCGCCTAATTCTATGGATAACCCTTCTATATCTTCCTTATGACTCGTAAGACTATTATTAACTATCCTTACTTGTAAAGGATTCTTAGCTTTTTTCCACATAAATTCTGGAAATAATGTCTTCTTTTCAAAGTATACAGAATAATCACTATCTATGTAAGCACAGAGTTCATATTTATTATATCCCTCTAAACATACCTTTAGTGGGATGTAGATGCTATTAGAATTTGTATTGGTAGCCTCATAGTGTATCTCCATTGTCATGTTTTTGACTAATTTATCCTCATAGATTGGTTCACTAGTAGTTCTAGTTTTGTACCCAGACCTTTTTCTTCCAAGACTTATACTTTGATCTATATTCGGTCTTGCACCTTCAAAACTCATTCTACTCATTTCACTGGTCATGTTAATTGTATCATCTTCTTTAAGCTCTTCTTTAGCGGATGAAGATCCTTTTCCCCAATTTGATCTTGTACTCATGCTTCCTAATAATTGAGGTTTAATGGTGATTTTACTCTCCTCATAAATTTTTATTATATTTTTCTTATTGATCTTTGTAGGGTTAGCAAAACTAGATATCCATGAATGGTCAATTTTTATCTCCTAAGGATTGGACTTAATCCTTTGGATCTTTTGCATAGGGGTAGGACTTTCAAATTTTTCTACTTCTATCATTGTTACCTTAGTCTTTGTATTGCATTATCTAATTTATGGATAATTATTCAAAATATCCTTAGAGGATATCCTTTTCTTTTCATGTCCATCCCAACTGTTTTTATCTTAAGAGGTAGAAAGGTCTTAGCAAATTCATCCTTTAGACTCACATAATATCCTGTTCGACAGTTGAATCCTACTGACCTATTACATAAATTGGTTTTTATCCCCGTAATAATTTGTTCATTGAATTTAGTATGTCTAATATCACCGAGTAAAGCATAAAGATCAATATTTTTACCATAATATTATAATGGAGTGATTTGCATTTGGACACTTCCAACATTGATATACAGATACTTTCTATTTTTGTTATGCTTAAGGATATTCTCTCAATTAATGAGATTAACTTCCCCAATGTCATATTCACAATTCTTTTTCTCAAGATCTCCTTCCATTATTTCATATATGTATTTATTTTTTTAATTGGAAGATGAAATTTTTATAGATCATGTCTTTTTGGATCATGGGAAGAACCCAATCTCTTTTTACTTCCTCGTGATCATTGTCTGCCACAAACTCTTCTCCTTGGAGATCACCAAGGCTAATTGAGCTACTTTCCATCATATGACGTGTTTCTTCATATTCATTGTCTAATATTATTTCAACAATTCCTTTTTGTTACTTAGGGCTAGGTCTAATGCCTCCTCTTCACTCAGCTCAACATAATCTAAGCTTCCCAAGGTTTTAATAAGTTTGTTATTCATCCTATTTGTGCATTCGTTAGCATAATGTCCTACTTCTCTGCATACCCAACATTTGCAGTTGTTTTTCCCTACAGGGCAATAAGTAGCTTTCCTAAAAAATCTACGTTTTTTAGGACTTAGTTTGTTATAATATTTTCTTTTGTATGTCTCACCCCTTTGTTTGTTAAATCTCTTTTTCTTATAGAATTTTCTTTTCCTTCTTTTTTCATATTCCTTTCCCTATTGGTGAGGTGAATCCCAACAAGTTAAGAATCGCTTCTTAATCTTCTTCTACTTCTGGAGATCAAGACATTGATCATTGAGCCATTTTTGTAAATAAGAGATTCTTGAACAGACATAGAGATGCACATACAGAGACACGCCCCCCACACATGACATATAGACACACACACAGAGAGAGACAGACACAAACATATATATATATATATATATATATATATATATATATATATATATATATATATATATATATATATATATGTGTGTGTGTGTGTGTGTATATATAGAGAGAGAGAGAGAGAGACAGAGAGAGACAGAGACAGAGACAGAGAGAGAGAACTCAAAACCCATAAATAATTTGTAATTGTGTGCCTTAAAATCTACCTAAGTTAACCTAAATAGACTTACATTTTTAGGTTAAAAAAAAAAATTTCTCATGTAATGGCAACACACACACACACACACACACACACATATATATGCGCATGTATACATGTGTGTGTGTGTGCATAACTTGG
Source organism: Carnegiea gigantea (assembly GCA_029747015.1). NCBI lineage: Eukaryota > Viridiplantae > Streptophyta > Magnoliopsida > Caryophyllales > Cactaceae > Carnegiea > Carnegiea gigantea. Next base: position 2,301 of record JAKOGI010000911.1, on the reverse strand, counting down.
CATCGTATTTTGGAAACTAAATAAATGTTTATATTGTTGTAACTTATTTCATGGTTTGTGAAAATTAATTTCACAATTATGACAGTAAAAATGTTAAGGAAAAGTCATTTACAATTTATGCCTTAAGATCTCTACCTAAAGTATAATAAGAAAATGTTTATGGCTTAAGCATTCCATACAAGAGTTTAAGCATTAAATTTTAAAGTTTAGCATTGAACTTTAATAATTTAGTATTCTAGCAATGAAGGAATAGAGTTTAGCATTTATAATTAGGGCCTAAGGTGTAGAAGTTTTACTTTTTAAGGCCCATGGCATGATTTATGCCTGGCATTTGACATTTAGGCTTAGATTAAGCTTTTTAAGGTTTAGAGTTCAAGATTTTTGTCTTACAGTTTAATGTCTAAGTATAATGGCATAGTGTCCTTGGTTTGGAGTTTGTTGCTAATGATATTTATCTGATATATAGTTGATAAGGGTTTAGGGTTTAGGGTTTAGGGTTTAGGGCTAATAAGTGCTTAAAGCGTGTATCATTTTAAGGTCATTTTGCTGCATTTTTAGGAAAAATTATATGCTTTATGTGACAATTTATACTCCTTTTCCCATTTTATACTCGGGTATAGTTCTTTTCTGTATTTTGCAGGATTCTGAACCTTTTTGCCCTTGTTTTGACCCTAGTTGAGTGCCATTTGACTCCCCATGGATGCCCCTGAGTTGCGATGCCCGTGGAAAGAAAGAAGAACAGAAGAATGTCGAGCCAGAGCTGACCACGGTCAGTCCGTGGTGAAGGCTACGATGCATGGTGTCTTCATTTCCTGTGAGGCTTTTTGTTTTTACGCAACTTTTCGACTTCCTCGTAGTTTTAATTCCAGTATTACGCGTGCCTATTCAGCTTCCTTGAATTTTATACAAAAAGGGGTGCTTCTTAACCTCATTTCCACACATCCACCATCCCATTCCATTCCTTTTTCTTTCTTCAAGTAGATTAGGATTTTAGATTAGAGAGAGTTGAGAGCAAGTGGAAGTAGAAGATTCGTGAGGAACTGAGATCGGGTTCTCCAATTGAAAGATTCAAGCACGCATGTTGGCTGAGAAAACTCTTCTCTCTTCTCTTCTCTTTTCTCTTTAGGTTTATCATTTTAGAGTAGTTAGATGTTTAATTTAATCATGTGTGAGTAGTTTTATTTTGTCTAGGGATTTAGTAATTTATGAAAGTATAGTTGGATCATGTTTTAATCTATAGAATTGTGCTTACTTCATGATTGGTTTGATTTCATTCTATCAAGTGATTATCATGTTGTTAGTGGATTTTTGGCCAAAATTTGCTTGCTTGCTTGAAACAATCGGGTGAAAAGCTGAAAGGTGACATTTGGTTGTTAGACTGCTTGATTAAACCTGACACAATGCCGTCTCGAAAGAGAGATTAGCATGTAGGAGGACATAGAAAGTAATCGAAGATGTTTAACTTAGATTAAGACAAATTAGTTTGAAAGAATAATTTTTGCTTAGTTTTGGCAAATTTGGTCGATTTTGAAAGACTAGACTAATTTTTTGGAGAGATTGCAATTTCTCAAAATTAACCGATTAGAAAAAAGCACATGTTCATCATTTTGATCCAATAAATTTTCATAACTACATGAATTCTTAGGCGTTTTCTCCTCAATTGAATTAAAATTAATGAATTAGAAGTTTTTAAATTGAAACCCCTTGAATTAGTTATAGTTTCCTTATCTTCATATTTTTATCAATCTAAAGTTTGGATTCGCTTAGTATATCTTAAGGAAATATAACCCAATAGATCAACCTAGTCTCTGTGGGATCGACATTGATTGTTACAATGCCACCGTGCGCTTGCGGCCGTATCAACGGCTTAAGAATTTAAGGTTTAATCTTAACTTTGATACCTGAACCTTAGGGCTCAACCCTAAAGTGGAACCTAAATGGTCAAACCTAGACCATGGAGTTTTCTAACATTTTATCTGAACATAAGCTCATCTGCTAACCAATTGGACTTAGGGTTTTAACTTGAAATTTTATGCAGCATTTCTTCAGTGCCATTTTGGCCAATATCATTCTATAAATTTAATGAGAAAGCTTTTATAGTTCAGGACCTAACCCATGTTACACTTACACCCTAAATCTATTATCAAAAACCTATAAATCTACTTCAACTAACCTAGATTGTTCCACTTATATTTTGAGCTTAACAAATACAACCAAAAAAACCTAACTACGTTAACCAGGGAGATTATGTAAATATATTTCAAGGTTCACATCAATATATACATATATATATATATATAT
>JAKOGI010000910.1:195000-371507 GCA_029747015.1 Carnegiea gigantea | reverse complement strand
ATATATATATATATATATATATATATATATATATATATATATATATATATATATATATATATATATATATATATATATATATATATATATATACTATATATATATATATATATATATATATATATATATATATATATATATATATATATATATATATATATATATATATATATATATATATATATATATATCAATCAAGGAAGTCTCATTTTGTGCCCATGCGTGTGGGTTTCTTGGTTATATGCTGTTGGTTTTTTGAATTTGAATGCTGCATTTTTATTTTGGTGCGGTTGTATTTATAGATGTGCGGTCGCCACATAGCACCTTGGTCGCCACAATCTGGACGTTCTGGTGTTTTAGTGAGGGGCCGTGGAAATCATATACCCATGTGACACATTTTTGTGAAAGCTTTTTGAACTTTTTTATTGCTTCTTCTTACTTTTGGAGTTTTGTGCATTTTGATTTGGCTTATGATCACTAGTGGCTTGGTTGCTAGCTTGTATGTAGGTGAGATGTGCATAATGGAACACTTGTCTCGTGCAATTTTCTGTCCTTCATAAGAACTTTGTTTCACATATGCAATTTTGTGCTAACCTTGTTGGGTCTTATTTGTGCCTCTGCGTAGCTTATACGCTATGGTAGCTTTATTTCAGGTTGAATAAAATCCTTGCTCTAAATAAAACCTCCAATTAGGAACACAGCGCAACTGCGTGCAACTTATTCATTTAGGAGCTCAAGGCCTAAGAAGCCTAGAGCTACCTATATGTGCAAATGAGCATAAGGAACCAAGCAGTAGGAAAACAAGAGTGGAAATAGAGGGAAAGGAAATGGACATGAGGTTGTTCAAATCTAGCATAGGGAAGTCTGTTAACGGAATAGAGATGAACTTGGACCTAGTCATAGCTCAATATTGAGAGCCAATAAATTTTGCATATTATGCCATGGTGTTGTATGGCGTGAAAAATGAGACCTGTGGTGATTCATAGCTTAAGTGCCTCTTAAGTGCATGGCCTCTTTGTATATAACTCAGTGGCAAACTACCATGGCCAACTTACGCCACTGCTTGCATTATTTTTATTCTTGTTTCACAGTAATGTGGCATGACCATCTATGCATCTAGCATTGTGGTATCACTTTTGCTATTTCAATATCAAAAAATCCCCCTTCTCTCCCATTTGTGACTAAGTAGATTTTAGCAAGACTTAGGATAGATGAATGTTAGGTTTAGGTGTTCTGCCTCTTATGTAGCCATTCGACAATCATCTATTTAATTTCTTGCAAAGTTCTCTCTACATTCATTATGTGTTTTTATTATATTTATTTCTCGTTAACTCGCTTTATTTCACTTGTTTTTTGCTTAACTGTTTAATTTTGACCTTAGGTTCTTGCCTACGTGCTCCTTCCTACCTTTAATATCTTCATTTTTACTTTTAAACATGTAAGTTTCAAACACTTCTTCTCATTTACATTTTAAGGTTTTAAAATCCATTTTCAGTGACTTAGGCTTTTCATTTACTGTGAGCTATTGGATTAAGAGGTTGCATTAGTAAGAACAAGTGGAATTCAAGCAACAAAATCAACTCCTCTTCCGCAAATTTTGGAGGTGCATGTTGTAATTTTGGGTTAAATATATTCGATAAATCTTCTTTCCCTCCCTACTTTTTTGAGATTATAATTATAATTGTTGTTATTGTTATTGTTATTGTTATTATTACTACTACTACTATTATAATTATTGTTTGTTATTACCACTACTGCTTTTTAGTTCTTTTTGTAGTGTTAATGGTTGGCTTCATGGTGAAATCCATGTTTATCTTTGTTTTGCTCTCATGTGCTTTTAGCCAAGCTTAGTTCTAGTTATTCATGCTTAGAGTAGGATTAAGATTTAATTAGTCTAATAGATCTTGATCAATGTTTAATGATTATTTGATTAGTGGTTTATTTGCCTGCTTTAGTTATTTATTGTTTTCATTAGTGTTAAGTGAGATTGATTACCTAATAAGAAACCTAGCTTCAACACCATTCCAATAGATGACATTTTTTCCTTTACTCCCCTAGAAAACTGCCCAACACTTTGAGATTTCATTGTAGACCTTAATTCAAAATTCATTATAATCTTTGTCCTCAATTTGATAATTATGATATAAGAGTGTTAAGGGAACTCGTGATGTACAACAACGGGGTAGATAGGGTGCTATCCTACGTAAGTGGGAGTTGGTGAAATTACTTCAAGAGAAGCTTAAAAGGTGTGTTATCAAGGTCATATGTATGATGCTTGAAATTGTGTCTCACGGTGAATGCAACTTATTTCAAACCTAGGGAATGAATTCTTAGGCAAGGACATAGTCATATTGAGTAGAGGAACGTTGTTCCAAAATGCAATCTTCATTTATCATTCAGGCCTTGGGTGAAAGAAATCGTTATTTTGGTGTGAAGCTACGAAAATGCCCATGAGAAAACCCTAGCCCTAACGTGCCTTAGGTGTGAAGCTAGGGCTAGTGCTAGAACTTACTTAGTGTCATTAATACTAGGCAATAGTGAATCCCATCTCCTAATCCAATTTTGTTGCTAGGCTTTATTCTAATTAAAATTTTGGTGCAAGAGAAAATTATTACAGGGCAATGCAAGACCTTAAGGGTCAAACTCCGACTATCAGCCCACAAGGTCTGGGGTTAGAGTCCTTATGCTAGTAAAATCTATAAAGCCACGTCTTTGGCTAATCTAAAGTCTAGTTTGTGCTTATGAATTTCTAGAGATAAGAGACTTAGAAAGAATTTGAAAATAACTTTTTTGAGAACTCCTATGTAGGAACTAGTTTCTCAGATCTTATAAATTAGACGTTCTAACACTAGTGAGGAGAATATCTAGCATATGTCTAGTTGATGCTCTAGGACTCTTTTACATGTCTATAAAAGCCCCCACTTTGGCTGAGCCTAAACAGGACGAATGACAAAGTATGTTTTGTTATGCAAGATAGCTCTTTAGGATGTAAATGCTCGTATAAATGTTAGGCAAAAATGTAATTTCTATGTGCAAAGTGTCACAACTATGCATTTAAGATATGAATTTTAGGACCTAGGGTCCTTTCTTGGTCCTACTCCCGGTGCTATTGCATCTACCTCAAAAGCAAAATATCCCATAATGTCTATCTTCTTGAATTTATGTTTGGATTTGCAAATGATTTAAGATTTAAAGGAATTCTATGTTTTGTGGTTTAAATGTGAAACCTTAATGTTATGGGTAATTGGGAGCAAATGAGTTGTTGTTCTTAGTAGATTATTAATTCAAATACCATTAGGACTGAAACCTAGCACTTATCATGCATTGTGCACATTTTGTGAAATTATGTTTAAATCAACGTGATAGCTTGAAACTATTTTTTACAATTTTGATGATTGGTCTTGTTGGGCCATGGCTTGTGGTTGTTCATTGTTGAATGTAATTTTAGATGCAAAATGAGGGTTGTCTATGACCATTGGAGGAGGTTATACTTAAACAAGTTGTGTTCAGTGTCGCCTTTTGTAGAAGTGCATACTCAAGGGAATGAGGGGTTTGTCATGTGTCCAAGACCCGCGAGAATTTGTTTGAAAGCTCCATGTAAATTTTCATGACTTACTTTCACAATTCTATCAACTGTTGCCCAAGTTTTGTCTTTGGAACATTTTTCTTGATTTTAGATGTGTCAATTCATTTGCTTATTTACTTGAACAGCATCATCATCATCATCAATATTATTGTTGTTGTTGTTATTGTTGTTGTTCACTACTTGAAAAGAGGTTTCTGATGATGAAATATTTGGTCACTAAAAGCATAATTCTAGGTTGTTAAAGGCTTTAAGGGCCAAAACAATATTGCTTGTTGTTCGTCGTCATTGGTCCCATCGTGAATAGTTTTAATGATGACATGCAAATTTTCATTGTTATTCTAACAAGGACCAAAAGAAACATTGTAGTTATTAATTAACTAATCAACGATGAAAAAATAACAGTCATATTGTTCATAGTTTATGAAATTAGAAATAAAAAATTTATAATGTTATCATCAATGATAACTTTGGTTCCTCGTTATTCTTTTAATAAAGATTAACACCAAATTTTTTTGGTTGTTGAAAATCACAATAATCTGATGTAATGCAACTAATTATCTGTTCCTTAATAATTCTGTGGAGCTAGTGTCAATTGTATAATCAATATAATGGTATAACGGATTAAATAACTTAAGGAAATACTAGTAATACCAACTATATATATCTATTGGATTACAAACCATTAGTCTGTAAATATTCACTACAAAGCAAAATTGTACAATACCAAAAGCATCCTAACTCTAGAAACAATTTAAGAAATTATAGGAGTTGATTAAATTTGATGTCCAACTACATAAAATGTTAGCTAAAAACAAATGGCAAAACTGAATGAACTCACATCTTGGAACCAAATAGTGGAAAAGTGCTAGAACTTAAAGGATCCAGCATCTTCAAGTATCTACAAAACAAAAAGAAAAAACTATTAGACCTTTATCCATAAAGAAAGAGATTACTAAAAGTATGTACACCAGAAATTTTAGCTACAAGAGTTGACTTCATCTTTTAAGTACAGTATTTTTAACCAAAGTCTTTCCAATCTAAACATCGGTTTGCAACAAAAATGGTTGCGTACTTGACTATAAAATCATGTTTTCAAGTCATTACAAATACAAAAACATTAGACATCTATGGGGGCGTTAAATTTGTGTTCTATATATGGGGATAGGAAAACATTAGACGTCCATGATTCCAAATTGCATGCTAAAATAAGAACCTAGTTCCACTGAGTATGAAGTACACAAGTCCACAACACAACTATAATAACAAAGTAAGTTTCGACTACCAGATGCTAATCTGGTAATATTTGCAGCATCATCACGTTAGTGCGTATCAATCCATGCAAAAGTTGTTATAGATATGTTGCTAGAACTGAAGACAATGTAGGTTGGTAGCTTTGACAATTACAACAATGACACGTTTCTTCAAATACAACACAATGGTCAATAGAGGAATATAGATGTAATCCATTTCTTGAAGTAAAAACACACACACAAACATAAAAAGACTCCTAAATCTACATATAGAAAGTTGAATTTCTCATATAATTCAAAAAATAAATAAACTTGAAGTCTACAAGTATAAGACAAAAACACTATCCAAGAACTCAAATAAAAATACTACAAGTGATACACTTTAGTCACATAAATCAAATTCCTTAAGTAAACCAAGTTCTCATGCTCACATATAACCACCATGTCAGACTTCGACTTTAAAGCAGTAATTAATGGCAAAAGCTATAACTCCAGCTAGAGCAAATTAGATGTATGCAATAATCCATGTTAAGTGTTCGAGTAAAAACTCAATCACACACAATAATGGCTAGAGAGCCAACTAGCATACACAGGCAGCTCAGAGGCATGTATAGGCTAAAAATGTGAAAGTCATTCCAAATATATCTCTCCTTTACAACAACACAATTAACACAAATATCACTCCCAAATATATCTCTCATTCACCATAGCACAATTAACACAACTAGTACTCCTAAATATTTCTTTCATTTACCACAACACAATTAACACAATTAACACTCCTAAATATATCTCTCATTCACCACAACACAATATTGCTCACCTAGATATACCTCTCATTCGCCACAACACTATACCAGTAATCAAGATATATCTCTCATTTCACCACAACACAACAAAACCTTCCACTATCCAAATATCTCCTAACTTTTAACACAAACCAATTTTCTAAGAACTATATAAGAATTGAAATTAAATTCTAACTTGGAGTTTTATGTCCATCACGTAGAGTAGATGATGAACGATGTTGAATTGTTGGAAAACAAGATCCTTGATCTTCATCATTTCAGTTTCAATCGACTCCACGCGATTTTGAAGTCTTTTATTTTTTGCTTCGACTATAGCCAAATGATCGATGAGAACTTCATCCTTTCTTCTAGTAGCATTAAGTTCGACTTCAAGTTTAGCTCTAGTGGAATACAGTCGCCTTATGTCTTTGGGCTTTACTCCTCCTCCAAGGCCGAGTGTCTAACTTCGAGATTTTGAGTTGAAAACTTTTTCCGCAATCTACCAATTGAAAAAGGTTACGCATAATCAATTAAGCAGAGATGATTTATTTATCATCCAAGTATGCTTCATGTTTTTTTAAATTTAAAAAAAAGATAAGTAAGCTTTAGTCACTTCCCCAAACTAGACAATACATAGCAAAGACTTATACATCTCTAATCATTCTTGCTTTGTACAACACTCACTTACTACCCTACTCCTAGCAAAAACAAGCTAATAAATAAGTGTAATAACTTAAGTTTTGTCTAAAATAGCTTTAGACTCTAGTGTTCTTCATAGTGGGAGCCCTTAAATGAATCAATTAGATTATCGTTCTCATAATAACTAAAGGCTTATGTTTATTATTGCGAAATACTCTACTATTCCTCTTAGCCCATATGTAGGGCACAACAATTACAAATTCATCCTGAAAACTAGCTATTTAACTACTCCAAGTTAGATGGCACTTGAATTCCAACCAAGAACTCACAGTGGAGCTAACTTTCTTACAAAATGTACATCTAAAATAGAGATGCTTATGAGATTCATTCTCAACCTCCACAACAAATGAACACAATCTTGCAAATAAAAAAGAGATGCTCATGAGATTTATCCTCAAAAGCTACACAATACAATAAATACAATCCTGCAATCTGGTAAATCTTTCATGAAAAACCAGACACTCCCAGAGAATCTGCAACAAAAATACAAAAGCTCATAAGATTCATTCTGAAAGCCTGCACATCACATAAACACAATTCTAATCTAACAGATCTTTTCAAGAACAACATCCACCTCCATTTGTGAAACAAAAGGATCTTTTTCCATAAAATTTCGGATTTCATCCTAAAAAAACCTCAATCGCATTAACAATTTGTAATTTCCAAAGAAAATTCCTTAGCTTCAATAGACTACATGTACATATTTTTGAGCTATTTCTGGAGTTACTAACTTAGTACCCTTTTTGTTAGTTTCAAGGAACAATTGAAGAAAAGATGGCTTATTTTTAGTCTTTGCACCCTTTTCTGATTCCAAAATGACAGTCAAATATAACAATCACATGCATAAAATTGGAAAAAAACTTAAGTTTCATAATTATATTACTAGCTCCCCAGCAACTTGTCGATAAAGCTTGCTTCCTGTTCTGTGGAATCTGTCTTTCTTATAGTATGCTTTATTTGCATAGTTTCGAGCATTTGCTTTCTAAATTTGAAATGTCAACAAAGTAAGAGGAAATTTATTAATAATTAAAATGATTATTAAGTTATAAAACAAGAAAGTAATATGCAATAGAAAAGAAATCATGCTACTATGAAACCTTGTGGGGTCCTTTGAATAGATCTCTTTCACAAGCTACTCCGACTCATGCTTGTCGAGTCCAATACATAGATGATCTAAAGCTCATCGTAAGCTCCTTCCAAGCTTTGTGATATTATACCTCTTTAAGTAAGCCCTTCAATTAGTCCACAAGTCATGCATATGTTCTAAAACGTGTTCATGATACACATCCATATCATCATTGAAGAACATATTCTACCATAAAAGATAATAAATGGCATTAGCATTAACATAAAGCATCATTTAAATATATTTATTTAGATATATGTGGCTTTTTAAAGAATTACTCGTACCGTTACCGCCTGTCACATGTGCTTCAATTGCCTATCATCAATATCATTCCATCTATGCACTGTCAGGAGGCACATGTTAATGTCACGAACTATAATTCCCAAGTGCCTCATAAAAATATCATAATTCTCTCCTACGTCATGACTATGGTAGAATTCTATCGGAACTTTCTCTCTAGGTTTAAGCTTTGCAATCTCTTTACATTTGTTTCTACCTCATGCTTTTCCACTTCTTTAGTTTGGCTTTCTCTTTCTAAAAACACCTCTTGTGAACAAGTTCAAAGCATAAATACAACATAAATAATTATAAAAATTAAATATACGATAAAAAGAAAAGCTAATTGTCATTTATATTTTCTTCATTTTGAAGTGTTTATGTCTCATTATCATGCTCTACTTGAGTTATCTTCGTAGCAAGTTCAGGTTCTCCTAATGCACGGTTGAAATTATAAGCACGTTGAGGATTATGAAAATCCTTATCTTCCAAGCATGATCTAGTGTCATTCTTTGAGAATGATGCATCATCATTACCATCATTGTCAGCATCATCTATATCATTCTCAATATCATCCTCATGAACTGGTGAAGGAGGATGGAAACCATGATTACTAGAACTAGAGAAATGTCATTGTATTGAAAGGATATCTACCATTACAATTAGCTCTGATTGAAGAGTATCTCATCATTGAACTGTCAGTTGATTTGCTGATAGTAGTATAACTCTCAAGATGAACTTTTAAATTAGCATCCCTCTCCATAAAACAAGTATGATGGCTTTTGGAGGCATATAGTTCATGCAATTTCTTTCCACGACCTCTACTATACTGGGTGCTATGAACATGTGCGTACCGAACTTAGGCATGGAGGACTTATTTCCTAATCTATTCCCTGATTTAGTAGAAGTCACCTTCCTGTAATAGGACAAAACCAAAGTAAAAATAGTCATTTCCATAACAAACATATCAACATAACCTAAAGAGACAATGGGCACATCGAGGTTTTCCTCTTAAACTGGAATGACGTGCATGCTGTACGATCTCTCACAGCTGCAATTGGTATCTTACGGGGCCTTTCTTACGCTGGTTATAAGTGTCTAGTGCTTACCCTCACAGGTGTTGATGTGGCAGTATTAACTGTTATAGAGCAAGGTTGAACCATTTGAAGAAACTGAAAGCAAAGAAGTACAAATCCTTATTATAAAACAAGAAAGGGTGAATAAAGCCACCTAACTTCATAACAAAGCCACCTAACATTACAACATATTTACAGCAATATCATCACTAGTTACTTTGTCTCAAGTTGAATAAACTTACATTAAGTATTGTACCAAGTTTCCAAAATATATTGCATTTGTAGCTATTAAGTTTTAAACCGCAAGTGCACGGCGTAGCTGCAGCTAGCAACCGGCAAGTGCGCGTCGAATCCTCAAGGAGCATGCTTTCAACTACTAGAACTAATTACTTTACTCAATCTAGGTTAATCAATATTGAGGGTTGAAGGATTAACTAATAACAGGAATAACAACTAAAAGTTCAAATAAGATAATAGAATGGAAACACCTAGGTTGGAATTAACAGCGTGAATATGATAGTAAATCAATTGCTAACCCCATAAAACTAACCCAAGCATGCATCATGAGTGGATAGATTGCCAATTAAGTCCATCTCCTCCCTCTCTCAAGGGTCGAAGAATAATCCTAGAACCATAATCGCCTATTCTCATGGGATTAAAAATTGGAGGATTATAAGGTCTACAATCTCGAACCCCAATTAGAACCTTAATTATTTTCATATTAAAATTCTAATTATCTACTAAGTCACGCTAGATAAAGGTTTAGTATTTCAACGCTACCCCAAACCTTAATAACAATAGATGAATGCTCTCTTGAGCATTTCGTAGAACACGTGGTGTGTATAGTAAAAAATATTAACACAAAAACGGGGAAGTAAGGGTTGCGGCTAATTCTTGATTCAACTACATATATTCGGCGTTAATTCCAACCTAAGTTGGGAAATTAGCCACGCATCATCTCAAAAGCGACAATCATAAATCCCAATTCACTAAACATGATTCAACTAAAACCCTAGACAAGCAATGAAGAGAAGGAAGAGAATTGAAAACAAACTTGATTTAATTGCTGTTGAAAGGTAGAACAATCTTCAACTGCGACGAATTCAATCCAAATACATGAAAATAAAAATCTCTCCAATACCATAAAAATCTCCTCCAAAAGATGCTCTCTACTAAAGAAAACAATGAACAAGAGATGTCCTAAAAACCGCAATCGAAAGAATTTAATTCGCGACAGCGAGAGGAGAGGGGCACGGCCGTGCCTAGCGGCATGGGGTGGCCGTGCCACTTTGGCTGAGGTGGCACGGCAGTACCACCCCACACGGGGTGGCTGTGCCACCCTGCTGGCCAGCACCTCTTGACTCTTCGGCACGGCACGACCATGCCGTTAGGTGTGGGGTCCTCGTGCCGAATCTTTGGAACGTCCGTGCGACGCCGAGTGATCACTTTTGCGGCTTTAAACTCACCTCTTTGGCACTCCTTTTTGCTAATTATCAGCAATGCTTTTATTCCTTCGGTAGAACTCCTAAAAATACGAAAAGATGTTGAATGAGCGAAATATGTACTCAAGGATGGCGATTTGACCCTTTCTTCTCAAGATCAAACACGAAAATAATAAAAAAAAAGGGAATCAACTAGGGGCTAAAATAAGATCGAAATAGGGATTTATCAGTAGCATATGCAGCCACACACAATGTATACATTAAGTGTTGTGCCAAGTTAGAGATCAAGGATGATAAACCCAGACTTTGCTTATTTCACCAAATATTTGTGATGTTTAACAACATGGAGCCTCCATACCTCTAAAAAAATGATAAGATTATCCATATCACACTACTATGCCAAACAAATAGATAAATTTCAGAAATAATATAATTTTCTACATTCCACTTCTTGTAATTTTAGAGGCTCTTTTACTTTCCAAACTAGCAAGATTATCCATAGCAAGCCACAAATTTGGGGCAAAAATATCAAAATAGATAGAAATTATCACTTGAAATGTAACAAAATACCTTTTTTGAAACCACAAGTTCAAAATTCAAAAATATACACCTATAACCCAAAGGTCAGACATTGATATGTGAATAATGAAATAAACATTAATAACAAAGAAAATGAAAAATTTGGGACAAAAATTAAGTTAAAGACATTCTAAACTAAGAAAAATGAAAATGTTTACTCAGCAAATGTCATGAGAACATCAATAATAAGCCAGCAATGAGCACTAGAGTGCAGTAATTAAAATCAAAGGGAAGTCAATCCTCAGGAGACCTCAACATATGTGATATTAATAATTCTAAACCTTAGTTTTTGGAGAGAATATTTTAGTACCTTAAACTTTAGTGAGCGAATTTTAGTACCCTTTGTACTTTCTAGACCCCCTAAACTTTTAAAATTTACATTTTTAACCCTAATCCATCAAAACTTGCTTTCGAAAATTTTACTTTGTGCATGTTTAAATTCTCTCATAAGTAGTGCTTGAAGTTCTCTCTCAATTGGTGACCAAAAATAATTAGGTTAACTAACAGTCAATTAATCTAATTAACTATGTTCAATGCTTGAATTGTCATTTACGTGTCATGCTCCTAATTATTCACATATTATGTACTCACAAGAAGGAACCACTTCATTAGCACTGCAATTTAACTATATCATAGTTTTAAAATTAAAAGCGTAATTAGCGAAAATTAAAACTGAATTTAAGGAGATGAAAAAGCTACTGTCTGTGATCCATCTTTCTTTAATTGATAAAATTAGATATAGTGTAAAATCTAATTTAAGTATTACTACTCCATTTTAGCATAAATATCCTTTCCAAAACCTAAAAAGCAAAAATGCATTTCGTTCACAAGATCTAAAAATCCAAAAGTAGAAAAAAAATCAACGGAAAAATCAACTAAAAAATCATCTAAAAAAGGTAGAAAAACAAGAATGGGGGTATAAGGAGTATAATGTTAAGGAATTAGACAAGATGTTTTATAAAGAACAAAACTCAAAAGAATTAAACAAAATCATGGGCACAATACTAGAAAAATAAGGTGTATTATCTGATGATAATAAAAAAACAAATAGTAACCAGTTAGAAGAAGAAATATATCAGTAGATAAATCTAATTAAGCTAGAAGATCTTGACGTTGTTCCTTTAGAAGAAATTAGGGGAAACTAGACACAAAACACGACAAAATGATATTTGACGGTGAAATCAATGAGATTGGAAAAGAACCTAATATCAATGAAATTGAGTCCAATCTAGTTAACAATGTTATTCCTAACCTGAAAAATTTGGTAAATCTTCTAGAAGATTTACGACACCTAAATACATTCCAGCAGGGCATACAACCAACTTTTCCTTTTGGTTCATCCTAAAGGAAGCCGTATCCTTCAAAAAAAAATTAGCCATACCCCAATTAGCCAAATGGGTTACATCTTAAGTATTGATATAGCTCGTAATAGATACGAAATATTTGACCATTGAAAAAGGGATCTAAATAGTGTGTTGAATTTGAATACCACATAGATTGCATCCTACATATATCGAACATAGCTTTTGTGGCACTATAGCTGATTATTATGACTCGGTAGATGAGGAAGCTAAAAATGTACTAAGAATGATGAAAACATCAGCTGCTATATTCACAAAATTATGCAACGAAATCAAACTTGAATTCATCATAGCTAAACTTGATTTTGAAGAAAAGGATAGAGAATGTCAAAGAAAGATTAATAACATTGAGCTTTACAACACGAGATACTGAAAAATTATATTATTAAATTTAGTCAATACTATTACAAACTTGGGCATAATGAAACCAATCTTGGTATATTTTATGACAAATTGTCATACCCAACAAATTCTATAATTAATGAAAAATACATGACATGGCTTGAAAAAGTAAATGTAAGTGATATCCTTGGTACAAGAATCACTTATTTAAGAAAATGGGGCAATGATCAATGTCTTGATATCTAGAAACAAAAGAAAATGAAGAAACAGTTTCTAACCTATTAGGATAATCCTCACCAATGGGGAAAGAACCTAAGAATAGAAAAAAAAGAAAATTTTATAAGAAAAAAGCTTTAACAAGCAAAAAGGAGATAAATATAAAAGAAAGTATTATAGCAAACCAAGCCCTAAAAAAAGAAGATTTTTTAGGAAAGCTACTTGTTTTCCTATCGAGAAAAACAAGTGTAAGTGTTGGGCATACGGAGAAATAGGTCATTATGGAAATGAACGCAAAAATAGGGAGAATAACAAGCTTATTAAAACTTTAGGTTGTCTAAATTATTTTGAGCATAGTGAAGAAGAAGCACTATATCTAACCCTGAAAAACACCAATGAAATTGTTGAGATTGTCCTGGAAGATGAATATTAAGAAAATGATTATGAAGAAATTAGTCATATGATGGAAAGTAGTTCAGCTCGTCTTGGTGATCTTCGTGGGGAAAAATTTATTGTAGATAATGAGAATGAAGATGTCAAAAGAGATTGGGTCCTTCCTATAAATAAGAAAGATATGACTATAAAAAAATTCATTTTTCAATTGAAGAGTAAGTATGTATGCAAAATGATGAAAGAAGATCTAGAAATAAAACTGTAACACCCCCAGAATGCTAACGACATAATTTACGAAAAACTGCAGTGGAAGACTTAATAATAGATGGTATTACCACCGTCCTGATAAGGACAAGGCTCACTGAAATCATTTAATCTTGCAACTTATGTTCACAAATCACAATATCTATTAAACTGAAACACTTTAAGACCAAAGTCCTTAATAGTCCAACTTCAATACAATTGACTTAATCATACCATGTGCTCACTCGCACTGCACACCACACAAGTATATTGAATATAGATCCAACTTGACCCTGAGGTCGATCCCAACATTTATACTATACTGAATCCACTGTGAGCATCTGTTGACATCCAAAAGGGCTTGCTAAATGGAGAAACATGTGACACTTCATCACTTAAAATGGAAAACATGAAAACAATTCAAAAATATGAGCTAAAACTCAGTACATGCATTTTGTATTATAAAATGAGTGTAGAAACACTGTTGATGGGTACCCACCTTTGCAATTCATTTAGTTCGCAATAGCAATAACTATAAAAGTAATACAAAACTGAATTGCTCATTATTATCTGGATGTGAACCCCTTACAATGATATGATCTATACATAGGCGTACATCTACCAATCTGATCAAGAGTTGGCCTGAAGCCGCACGGGTAAATGATGGGCTGACGCCCTATAGATGATAACTGACGGGGTCACAAGTTAAATGGTAAATCGTTGTATAAACTGATTCATTGATAAACTCATTAAGCGTTGTGACTTGATAAACATTGTCTGCTTTCTGAAGATACAGGCAAAGGACGTACCTTTAAAAAAATGTCATTTGACTTGATAAATGTCATCGGTTTCATAAATGTCATCTGACTTGATAAATATGTTCTAACTTGATAACACTTATGCATAGCAAGGAATGATAACTAGGCCTCAATTTTGTTTCATAAATATCATTGTTAGTACGTGTAGTCAATAAATGATCCTTACTCACATAATTGAGTAAGTAAAAGTATGTGTAGCAGAAATTGAGTAATTAAATGGTATACATAACTTGGGTATTTCAATATAACTTCAAAACTAAATTAATAAAATAATTAAATCTGATATAAAGTAAATGAAAGTAAAATAAACCACAATGAGATAAACGTGATTGCAAAGAAAAAGGCCTTGATGGTGACAAATGGGAGAGTGATTTTGGCTTTTTCTGATATAGGTTACTGATACGGATTTAAGGCTTGCTGATGTATAGCTTAGGTCAATACAACAGCGAGTACACTACATTGACTTGATGAATATATTTGATACATTTTGCATTGAGCAAGTAATAGAGGTTTGAGACCAAGAGAGATATATCTTGGTTCAAAATAGCATAAACTTTAATAACTTGGTCTGATAAATATGGTTTTTGAGTCACAACTCTTCCCACTCCTTATATTTCATTCATAAATCTATTAGACATAGAATTCCACCCCAAATGAGTCATTGAACTCAATAGAAGCTATTAAGCTCACTAAACTTGGTATCTTCTTTGTAAAATTCATAATTGATTCAAAGCTCATAAATAAGTTCTCAAATTGTATACTTGTCTTATTCTTTTTCATTAATCAGGCTAAAAGCTCCATGAAAGTCCATGAATATTCATTTCCCCCTTAAATGACCTTATTTGATCCAAAATACACAAAATGAGTACGTGATCAATCTCACTCAATCTTTATTATTGCTCTTTACACAATTACTCAAAATGTTTCCAAAAATTACCAAACTCGAAATACTCAACCAAAATTCATGAAATCTTATAGAAAATTCGAAGATAATATGGACAATTTACAATAAAATTTTTAGACTTTTTCTCCAAGTATATGCTACATAGAAATTGCAGTAATATCCTAATTTACACCAAAGCAGGTCAGTTCACTTCAAAAATTTATGACTTTCATCCTTAACCTCAAATGGAGACCTAAAACCCCAATATGAAAAGATTAAGAAGTCCCAGAAAACTTTTATCTACAATATAAAATATGATTCCCAAAATAGGGCTCCCAAAATGCGGCTAAAATACAAGTGTGTCAGTTTTGGGTGAACCTATGCAATTCTAGCAAAATAGCCATAACTTTGTCCCCAAAATTCAGATTAAGGCGATTCAAAAGGCATTTGAAATGTAATCATTGATCTAGCTCCCCACCAAAATTCATAATTTTTGGGCAAGCCACGCATTACCAGTTTTTCCAGGAACAAACCCCTGTTTTCGGGGCCTTCATAGCTTACTACCTATTTTATTATCATCCTTTTTTGCATAATTGCCCTCTAAAATCACTTGTTGAAATTACCAAATCATGTGGTGACCCTCAACATCACCTTAGATAGCTACAATCCATAATTTTTACATCATAATCATTTAAGATTCATTTTCAATCTAATAACATATCCAACATCATAAATCACCTCATGTGATCCAAATGAACATATTTAATACAAAAACTCACTTAAATCAAGCATGATCATGAAAATCCTAATTCTTGCTCGTTTAACTGAACGTCCAAATAACCATAATTGGCTTCAAATGATCATCTAACATCATGTTTTTCATGATTTATAACACAAATCATAACAAGATACATAAACAAGCTCAAACTCATACTTGCTTAATTTCAGGTCACCTGATCATGTTCTTGATCAAATACCCATAACTCCAAACATCTCCAAACTCAATAAAAATTAATAATAACTATCAATTTGATCATATAGATAATAATCATAGCTAAAAGAATCCCAAAAACTCAAAATAGAACAAGTTAGGGTTTAGGTATACCTTACTTTAGGCTTGAATTAGGGGGAGGATGGGGATGTTTTTAGTGATTTTGGTGGTTGGACACGATAGTTGATAGCAAGGGGAAGTTAGGGCAGCCAGGAGGTGGCCAGAAACCACCAAAAATGGCGGCACAAGGGGCAGTAGCTGCTGCCCCTGTTTTCTACAGAAAGGGGGTGAGGTAGAGAGAAAAAATGGAGAGTTGGGTTTTGTTATGTTTTGCCGAATTTTTATGTGCAAAAATTGTCAATTAATAGCCACATATGGGTGCATATTTTCAACCCAAAAAGTAGTTTTTGCTAATTAAAATTAGGTACTAAAATGAGCAATTAGTAAAATAACAAAGTTAACAAGAATTTGGGCTTTTGTATTGAGCCCAACAAGCTATGTTCAAGCTTGAAAAATTATTCAAAGTATGGGAAAACTTTGTATAACTCGGTAATAAAGTTTACTGAAGGTAAGAAAATAATTAGTCACTAAATCATACTTACCGAAGTCTAATATCGATTTACCCGATATTTAATCAATCAGGAAACTTGAATTAACAATAAATGAAACTTGAATTTCAAAATGGGACCCAAATGAAATGTCCCCTAATTGGAATGCTTATATACGATAAATAAAAGTGAAAAATTTAAATGACATAAGGTAATTCAGTAAATATATAAATTGAGTGTAATTGAATTAATAAACATGATTTGATTAAACAAATAACCATGAGTGATTAAATCAATAAATATGATTAATTAAATGAATAAACATGATTAATTAAATAAATAAATATGATGTAAATAAATACATAAGGGTTAGGATCGGGTTATTACAAAGACTATGAGTATTGTGTGGGAGATGTTAATTTCATTAATTAAGAAAATGTCCTTAAGCATAACAAAGGTAGAAAGTACAGGTATATCCATGTTTAAAGTGTCCAAGTTCAAACTACTCCATTACAGAATTACGGCAAAGATATTAATCTTTATACTTTGTTATGTGATATTAGGCATATCAAATTTAATAATCAAATTATCAGAAGGATTAAAATCGATTTATGTAATGCATCAGTAGTATTCAATTGTCGACTTGGATATTATGTAAACCTAAAGGATGAATTTGCCAAAAACTTCATATTCCTTAAGATAAAAATAGTTGGGATAGACATGAAAAAAGGAGGTTGCCCACTAAGGATATTTTGAAAATAATCTACAAATTAGATAATATTATAGATCCAAAGACTAAGATAATAACGATAGACGCAGAAAAACTTGAGACTCCTACTTCAATGCAACATATTCAAAGGATAAAATCCAATCCATAGGGGGTAAAACTTAATAAGCCTTGAATATCTTGCTTTGCCAATCCCACAAGGATCAATATGGAAAATGTAATAAAAATTGATGAGAATAGTAAAATTATCATTAAACCCTAATTATTAAGAAGCATGAATACAAGATTAAAATGGGGAGAAGGATCTGCGACAACTAAAGAATAGCTTAAAAAAGATGATGCAAATAGTATGATAAATGAAATAAGTATAATTAGTTTTGAACATCCAAGACACAATGTAGACCGAAGAATAAGTCTGGATAGAAAAGTCATTGTGCACAAAAAGAGAACTATTAGTGAGCCTATTTAAGAGGATGAATTAGTCAAAGATATGGCCACGAAGATATGCTATGAAGTCATCAATACAAATTCTAATAGCTTTTATATTCTAATAAATGTATGTTTAGAGGTATATAATAGATATGAATTGTGTGCCTACGTTGATAGCGGTTGTTCTATCTGCTTTAAAAAAAGCATCTTTATTTGCAGAATTTATATGGAAAAAACCTAAGAATCCTTCACATGTAAGAATAGCGAATAACAGCATAATGAACCATAACGAAGCCATAGAAAGGTTATCCATAGAAGTAAGAGGAGTCCAATGCATTATATCAGTTCTACGAGCTACTGATCAACCCTCTCGTGGTATGATCATTGAAAATAATTTTCAAAAGTTATAATCTGTATGCAGACAGACCATAAACCAAATGATATTTGTAATAAATGGTTACTTAGTCCCTATTGATGAATTAAATAAAGCATACAGTCATCAGAAGATTGAGTTTACATTTAGCCAACGTGGTGAGAAAGTAATCCTTATAGAACATTAGATAGCATGAAGAATCTCACTACTTGAGTTATCTATTAAAGAGCATATTATTGAACAATAAGAGTAATTATGCAAAGAACACTACTCTGATAATCCTATTAAATCTTGGGCAAATATTAAACATTTACAAAGATTACTTTGCTAAACCCTAACACTATTGTTCGCGTTAAACAAGGAATTTGATAAGATAAATCAAAGAACTTTTGGATAAAGGGTTAATCAGGAATAGTGAGAGTCCTCACACCAGTCTCGCTTTCGTGATAAGAAATCACACTGAAAAGAGAAGAGAAAAAGCTAGAATATAATCAATTATAAAAAGATTAATTATAATAATGTCTTTGATGATTATTATATTCCTAATGAAGTAGTTCTTTTCAATAGAATTCAAGAGGCATTTTAGTTCTCAAATATGGATTGCTAAAGCAGATATGGACAAATAAAAATTGATCAAAAAAGCATCACTTTGACTTCGTTTAGTGCCCCTCAAGAACATTATGAGTGTGTAGTAATGTCATTTGATCTTACAAATGCACCTCAAATATTTCAAAGAATAATGGATAACATCTTCAAAGATCTCGTCTAGTTTACATCGATGATATCCTTGTCTTTTCCAAGACTGCAGAACATCACAAAGATGATGTTCTAGCTATCACCCGATAATGTATTGATCATGGTATTATTCTTGTTAAGAACAAGTGCATTTATGCCAAACCAGAAATCAAGCTCTTCGGTCTAGAGAAAAAAGTTAGACAAATTATCCGACAAAAGCATATTCTAGAAAATATTGAAAATTTTCCTAAAAAGACTGAAGATATGAAGCAATTAGAAAGGTTTCTTAAATGTCTTACCGATGCTTCGAATTTCATATATGATTTAGCTAAATTGAGAAAACCATTGCAGCAGAAACTCAAGAAAGATGTAAGTTGGACATAGACGTCTAGTGATTCAAAGATTATTCAAAACTTCAAAAAGATGTGTACAAATCTTCGTGCCCCTAATTTTTATAATAAAGGAGATGATTTAATTCTTGAGACAGATGCCAGCAAGTAGCACTAGAGTAGCAATATTCAAAATCAAGAAGAGGAAAAACAGTGCAAATATTTCAGTGGAAGTTTTAATAAAGCGTAGTGCAACTATCCCACAATGGAAAAGAAATCCATGCAATTATAAAGGGAATTGAAAAGCTTTTAATCTTTTCAGCACCAAAACTTTTTCTTATTCGAACTAATTACAAAGGAAATACTCAGTTTTGTGAAAACGAATTTACCAAATATGCAAGTGCAAGGGTGACTACTGCACTGGCAATTATGACTTAACCAGTTTTGTTTCTCTACGAAATATATACAGGGATTGAAAAATTCTTTGCTAGACAGCTTAATTCATGATCTTGCCAATGCTGATAATCAGAGCAAAATTCCTACTAGAAAAAGAGGAAATTCAAAGTGAAATGTCATTATTGCTAGAACAGATTTCTACTTCTAGTAGACCCCTTATAGATATTTTGGAATTCTATATAAAAAGTAGATTACGCTTTGGTTTCCTATATTTTGCCTATATAATAATACAAAGATTTAACCTTTTAGAGTTACAAATGAATTATCTAAGGTGTCCTTATAATATTAAACAAAAAATAAGTTCCCATGTTCAATAAAAGTGGTTCAAAGACTGAAATGCAGTCTGCATCAACTACTATTATAATTATATATGCGTATGATATTTAGGAGTCATGGAATACTATGATCTTTTTTCCTGATAGATCTAAAGTTGGTGGTGCAAAATCGCTAGCAAATTCAATCCTTCTAAATGATCCCATCATGAAAGTCTGGGAATATAGAATGGTAGCTTACCTCATAAAAATCCTAGATCCAAAGTGCTTGTTCTTCTTAAGACTAACTAAGTTTTAATAGTGTATGTTTAAAAGACTCCATTGGATTCTTACATCTCCTAATGATCGAACAAAAACTTCATACAATAGAAGTCTGTATGTTGAAGTACATTGCACAGTACTTGAGTATAAAATGAAAAGGCCAAACTAGCCCTTCGATGATCCTATTGATCAATGACAAGAATGGCTTTCAGAACGACAAGAAGTAGTTAGTGATCCTGGTTTAGGTAGAGTCAATGATTTTTACAACATTTATCATCAAATGTGAGTATTGATTGAACGAGGAGAAACTCTAATGCATTCCAAGAACACTACTTTCGTTTATCATAGTGATTTCAGCAACTATATATAAAAGTAGAAGGAGCTACTTCAGAAGATGTCTTTGATTATCTCAAGCTGGAAAATCCCTGTCAGAAAAAGGAAAGAAATGTCTACATGAATTATTTAAAAATTGGGATCTAAAGCATCTTTAACTTTATGAAGATTTGGATGATTACATGGATAGTGATGGTGTAGAAGATATTATTAGAAATGAAGGCATATACATGACTAGTCTTCTCAGCATTATGCACTCTAACAAGTTGTTGCATCATTGTTGTGTAAGTATGTCAAGTGTCCAGTGAATAAAATAATACAGTCTATTATAGCCATACAAGAATAGTTGTAGTCATGTGAAAATATTAGTGCGTGTACTGCAGCCAATAGGGTATCCTATGTATTCCATCTTCTCTATAAAAGGAAAGACTAATTGCTGAGAAAGGACACAATCATTTGAGCATCCTTGAAAAGAAGAGAAGTCAGGATTCTCTATTTCTCAATGGGTAAGCATATCTCTGATGATCTTAGTGGTTTAAGTCGCTCTTCAATCTTTCAAGCTTTCATAAAAGAAGTTTTCCAGTAGGGAGCATTATTCAATTGAACCTTATTTAGTCGAACCTTGTGTCTTAAAAATATTATAATTTTTTGATTAAAGTTTCATTGTCCTTAAAAGTATAAAAAACTTGATTAGTGACCGCGGCCTAAGGTATGAAATGAAACGGATCTGTATTGTGCTCGATCTAAGGAAGATGTGGTTAAGATTAGTAATCTCCATAAACTAGAAGCTAAAGGAATGTTAGGGTCCGATGCTAATTAAGTTTAGGTAACGATCAAGCCTCTCTAATTAAGCTTTATTGTGTTGCCGAGCAAGGTGTGCCTATAATCGCAGAAAAAAATAATATTTATGATATAAGTAGTAGATATTGATAATTAGTACTAGAAAAGTCATTATAAAAAGTTTAATTATTTAAAACAAACATATTTTCTGGAAAAAAAAACCCTAAAAATAGGTTATTTGCATCTTTTACCCAATTCTAGGGCCTTTTTCATAATTTCACAAAAGTTTTGGGTCAAATGCACGAAAGCCAACAATGCAGGGGTTTTAAAAAATTAAAACAGCTATTTGAAAGGTAGTAAAAAATCATAGCACAAGATCCCAAGGTACTAAAAAATTAAGTCAAAAAAGTGACATATAAAAATTAATGACACATACGTCAGGGCACTTAAAAGTCAATTACCTGCGTTTCAATAAAGCATGATGCAACTATCTCACGATGGAAAAATAACTCCTTGAAATCATAAGAGGAAGTGAAAAGTTCCTAATCTTTTTAGCCCTAAAACCTTTTCTTATACAAAACAATTGCAAAGGAAACTTCGTTTAAAAAAAAAAATTATCAAGTATGCAAGCGCAGAGGCACTTTTTGGTTTGAAAATTATGGCTTCACCAGTTTTCTTTCTTTATTGAACATATATAGCTCTCGAAGAATTTCCTAGTAGATAGTTTAACATATGAAATCGCCAATGGTGATATCAGAGCAGAATACTTATAGGAAAAGAAGAAAATCCAAAATAAAATGTCATTACTACTAGAATGGGTTTCTTCTAGTAAACTGCTTATGGATATTTTGAAATTTCATACAAAACATAGATCACGCTTTCGTTTCTTGTCTTTTACCTATTTACTGATATAGACATTCAACCTTTTAGAGTTATAAATGAATTACTTAAGGTGTCCTTATAATGTTCAATAAAAAATAAGCTCCTATGTTTGAGGAAAATGGTTCAATGGCCTGTATGCCGCCTACATTTATTACTATCATAATTATTTCTATGATATTTGGAAATCATGGAGTACTACGATCTTCTTCTCTTACATATCTTGAGTTAGTGTTGTTAGATTCTTAGTAAATTGAATGCCTCTAGATGACCCCATCATGAAACCCTAAGAATAAAGTATGGTAGTCCACTTCATGGAAATTTCTGATCAGATGTACTTGAAAACATTATTAGGGATGAAGGTATGCAAAACCTTAATATGAATGACTAGTCTTGTCATCCTTAAGTGCTCATAAAAGTTGTTGCACCATTATATATTATCTTGTTAAGTGTTAAGTAAGTAAAATAATGCAATATACTTTAACTATGTGAAACCATCTTCTAACAGTATGTGTACTATAGCCATTAGGGTGTTCTACATATTCCGTCTCCTCTGTAAAGGAATCTCACTGCATAGTCTTCTTAGCTAAGTCCTCCAAAAATTTCCAAGTAGCAGTGGCACTTTTAAGAAGAAAGTCACCCTAATACATGGACCCTAACATGGTTTGGATTTGTTGTCATGTCCTTTATAAATAATTAGATAAAGATACAATTGGTCAAAACCATGATGGGAATACTGGGCCTATGAATTCTTCAACATGTATAAGTATTTTCAATATGATTTCCTTTTTAGTTTAACAAACTTATTGACTTCATTCTTTAGCTTTATAGTCTTGGTGTTAGGAAAATATTTTCTTAAAAATAAATTAACAAAGCCACCCCAACTATAAACAGAATTAGCAGCCATGCCATGCATCCATCTTTTAGCAACTTCTTTTAAAGAAAAAGGAATTAATTTCATTCTTATCACATCAATAGATATATTAGGGAGACGCAGAATGGAACATACCTCTTCAAATTCCCTCAAAATAAATATGCATCCTCTAAACTAGTGAATTTAGGGAGCATTTGAATGTAATGAGACTTCAATTCAAAGGTCACATTAGTCCTAGGTCAGGCAAGTTACAACACAACGGTAAAGTGAACCCTACGGGATAGAATTGAAAGTCCCTCTTGTGCCATTTTTTCAATTTAGGTTCAAGTTTGGGTTCAGGTTTAGGTTAGAGTTCAGGATTGGGTTCAATCTTAATAGTTTTTTCTTAGAGTCTTTAACCTAACCAATCACGCGATGATTGACCCACTAAAGTATTTTTGATCTTTCTCTTTCTTTTTATTTTTTTCACACACAAAAAATCCCTAGAAATCTACTAAAAATAAAATAAAATAGAAAATCAGACTCAAAGTTTAGAACAATTTGCATAAAAATATTTAGAAAAATTAAGGAGAACATGGGCATATTTTGTTTCAATTTTTTTCCTGTTCCAAAATATTACAGTTCAAAATAAAAAAATATTTACAAAAATATCAAAAATTTTCAAAATTCATGAAAATTCCATAAAACTTTAACAAGACTCTTAAAATCCCTAGCAATCTACTAAAAATATTAGTAAAGAAGAAAAAGCACCAAATTCACCCACAAAATTCAAAACAGAAACTAAAAAAATGTAAAAATCAGTACTGTTTCTATTTTTTCAATTCCAGTTATGTCTTGCACAAATCCTCACTGTAATATGTTAGTTTTGATTTTTAGCAGAAAACTCATTGACTAATAAAAGAAAAACAATGTTGACCAAAATAAAATCAAAGTGTAAACTCTAAACAAAAACCAAAAAACATAAGAAATCCAAACCAAAACAACTAAAACTAAATTAAGACTCACTAAAAATCAAAATAAAAAGGTATGCAAAGAAACAAAAATGACTCAATCAACTAAATGATGACTCAATTTAACATGCAACCTAATTTCACCTAAATTCCACCTCGGGCAATGGTCCTAAAAACTTGTTGTATATTCTGCAAGCATGCGGTTTATCATTATAACACTTGAGGTTGTTGTCTTGCTGGATGAATTATGAAATTGGCCACCATTAACTTAAGCTATACAGAACTCCGCTAAAATTTACCCGACAATTCATTAATTTAAACCTAAAAAGACTAGAGATCAAATCCACTTATTTGACTACCTTCAAATTAGTAATTAGATCAACCAATAACCATTTTAGCCATTCAACTTAACACTACTATGGGAACATAAGAAAGAATCAGAAATAACTTTACACTAGTTTGATCAATGAAATTCAACACAATCATAAAATCCAAAGTTCAAGATTTAAAATTGAACAAAACCCATGTAAAGAGAACTTCACAATTCCCAGAGCTAAGCAATATTTGCACTAGGATTGTAATTTTAGCAACTCAAGACAAAGGTATAAAGGGAACCAAGCAAAATGAGCCAACTGCTTATAGCATTTTAACTCACAGCCAGAGTAAGGAATGAAGAATAGGAAGAACAAACCTAAGTCAAAACCAGGGCAAGGCAAATCGAAACGAGGGAATGACAACCTTGGAAAATGCCTAAACCAAAAACTTAGACGAATTTAAAATCTCACAAACCTAAAATCTCTCCCTAGTTGGACAAGAGCTTGAGCAAATTACAAATTCTGAGAATCTAGATAACTAAATCTGGAGTAAAGACAATGACAATGACAACCAAACCCCCCATCTACTCTCTATTTTCTTCAATATATGGCCCAAAACTTCAACCCTTCATTGTTGTAACTAAACTCAATTACGTCCCATCTTGTAACCATACAAGGGGGAAGGGTTAAGTGAGAGGAAGGTAGGTCAAGTAAAAAGAAAAGAATAGAATTGCCCGAGGAGGAGTGGGTAATGGATGGGCCAAAGTGAGAAGAAGGGAAACGATCAACCCCAAAGTGAGGAGAAAAGAGAGGAGGAAGACTGAGTGAAGCGTGCACTAAGCTCAGAGTTGGGCTGCTAGGAGCGGGCCTCGGCTTCGTAAACCTGGCTGAGCTGGGTTTCTCTGTCGCTCTCTCTCTCTCTCTCTCTCTCTCTCTCTCTCTCTCTCGCTCTCTCTCTCTTTCTCTCTCTTTCTCTCTCTTGTCTTAATGCAATCATCTTTTGGTTCAACATTTTTTTCCCGAAGTACCTATTCATTCTTTCAAGTTTCCCAAAATCTTACAAAATAAACAAAAATACATTAAAATTCTAATTTAATCATTTATTTTGAGCAAATACTAGGTAATAAAAGGGTTTAATATGACATAATTTTAGGGTGAACACATCCGCTAAACCAACCCATACTTATATCAAAGTCTCAAACTTTAAAAAAGAATTTTGAAACTCTAAAATGGTATAGAGAGATATGGATAGAAATTTGCAAGTTGAAAAGGAAATCGAGAGATTAAGAGTAGACAAGTGATTAGCTCTAACTTTAGTCAACAATCTAGCCAACGCATCTAGATTTAATCATGGAAATACTAGATCTAAGAACATTACAAATTAAGAACTTGAATGTAAAGTTAAAAATTAGTTAGAGATGAGAGAACGAGAGCAAATTACACAAACTTAAAACTTGATTAACTTTTAAATGTGGCTACAACAGTCATATCTCACTCTGCTGGAGCTCTTTTGCATGGTTACCTATGTCATTTTTTACAGGGGTCTATTTTTTAAGTCGACCAATCCCATTTCGAGCATGCTTAAACTGGCCTCCATATTATCTGGCACGACCCATGTCATTGAGGCAGCCCCATCTATATTTATACCCCTTTTTCTTCCATTTTGAGATTGTCATCATTCTAGTTTTTTCTCCTAATATCTAGGTTCTGGGTGGCTTCTCAAAATCCTATCAAGGAGACATAAACTAGATTTGATTTGTGTAATTAAGATATAGGATTCTAGATTTCAAGTTACTATGAATATGTTATATATTCCTTTTCTCTCTCTTCTTCATGTTTATTTGGTTGCTTGTTAGATTAATTTTTTATTTGTTGAATTGCATTCTTATATTAATTAGTTATTAAATTGTCACTACAAAAAAAAGTAGTTTCTACCAATAGGGCATATATGTTGGTATAAGTGCTTTTTATGTTGGTGAAACCCAGTACCAACAGATAAATATTTGTCACTAAACTATTGGTGAAAAACCTGATGGTAAAAGTTTTACCAACAGATAATATGATCTATTGCAATTGAGCACTAACACCAACAAAAAACGTTATGTTGGTATTATTACACTTATACCAACAATTGATTATCTGATGCTAACAACCAACTTGTACCAACACAAAAAGTTATTGCTGTTATTTTTTTCCCGCGAAATAAGTATTACCCACATAAATTATCTACTGGTAATGGTCTTCCTACCTCCAATCAATGTTGTCCAACATAACAATTTGTTGGTAATAGTCTTCCTGCCTCCTTCAATCACTATTATCCAACAGAACAATTTGTTGGTAATGGTATTCCTGCCATTTCATACAATATAAATGTACTTGTTGGTAAAAATCAAGTTGTATATGTACCCAATGTATTTTTTTTGGTTGGATAACAGATATACCTGCTATAACAAAGTGAATCTGTAAAATAATATAACATGATGCACTTGCTACAACAAAATAAATAACTTTGACTGAGCCCTAAATTCATTAGATATTCATTATTAAAAATGTACATGTGACACCTAAAAATGTTTGTTTATGTAATGTTCGAAGCACCAAAGCAAGAACATGTATTTAATTTGTGGAAAAATATTCGGGTAAAAGTCGTAATAGAACAAAGTTAACCAAGAAATTGAGACTCAATCTATATTTCATTCATAATGTTCTTCGCCATCTTCATTTTCGTCAATAGCATCATCTTCATATTCATCATTATTAGCATTTGCATTCTTACCATCAGCATTATCGTCTTCAATTGATGCAAGAAAATCATCCGATATCCCCTACGAAATTGATACAATTCAAAACTTAAATAAGGAATCCAACTCATATCATTTCAATAATTATTCAGCATCTATACAGAGGTGTTATCTCCCTTGCTATCCCACATATAAAGTATAGGCGTCATCAGTGAAATGTAAAAGCTAGATTTACACATAATTTATCAAAGTCCAGCTAAAGTCAAGCAAAGATCAGTATGAGGTATAAAGAATTAATTGATGTTTCATAATTAATTTTACCAAATAGGTGATATCAATAATTTTCTTCTCTAATTTCTGACATTTCTCTTGACTTTCTTTATATTCTTCCTTAATTTTGACTCTTTTAGTACGCTCTTCCTGTAGAGCACATCTCTTAGAGCTTGAGCGAGAACTTTAACACCTATACCATAAGTCTTCGCACAGCCATATTTATTATCTCCTATGACCTTTTTGAAAATTTCATCTCGAATATCATTATCGCATAAACCTTCTTCAACTTGGGCTAACTCAGTCTCAATTGTTTGCTAAAAACACACACAAACACAAGAATAATGATTGATTGAAATTGCAAAAGTGGAGAAGGAAAAAAAACATAACCATCACTATGAGGGCATTCTAATAAAAATTATCAGTATCAGTCTCAATTTGTTTGTTGAAGGTACCTTTGCCGTGCTTGAAGCATTGTCCATTTTGGAGCCTTTCTTCGGTTCATTAGTCTTTATCCATATTGAAAGCTAGTCAGTCATGTTACCTTTTTCCTAAATAGTATATATGATTCTAGATGAGTTGCTTAAATTCACATCAAGCTACATATGAATAAAATCATATAGCATATATTTTAGAATATTTCTAGACTTTACAAATTATTGGGCATTGGAGGTTTCCACATTCATGTCTAGATGACTCACGTACCTTGTCTATGCTGTCATGTTGGTTCAATTACGGCAGGTGGGTGTTATAACAATCTTATAGGGATGTTTAGCATGAAGCAAGTCTATGCAGTTCGTGTTAGCCTGGGAATAGAGCGTGTATTTGCTATAATGGAACAGAATCCGAACGACCAAAACTAAGTGATGGTGAACATTTGCCTAATTGATGGCACTATGCTCACTCTATTTCTGAATGGCATTAACCTACACATAAATGCATGTTGGCTGCCCATGCATGCTAGTTGTGTAGCATACAAGCACATTAGGCATTAACAGCATGAGCTTTCTCAGTTTTATAGGCAAATAATCCAAACAAGCTGGTAGTGTATCCCTAACTAAGGAGATAACTGACATTTTTTTTGCTCTTGCCCATGTTACTGTTTTTTTTTTTTTTTTAAACATTTTCTTAGATTGAGAAATAGCATACAAATATGATGTGCAATATCAGTCCGCTTCTTGTTAATTTCCCTGACAGCATATAAATCCCTGACCAATTATACAAATATGAGAAACAGCATACAAATTCTGACTAGTTTGTATGTATATGTGAATGTGTGAAAGGAGGCAATAAGTTTTGAGTGACCATTAACATGATTCCTCTGCTGCTACTGACCATTAACAAAATGACTTAGGCTCATGCTTGGAAATTGGAATCAATTGTGATGATATGCTCTTGAAAACAGTGGACTAATTATGTGCATATATATCCTTGGAATAAAAATCTCTGCTACTCGTATGCCTCTACACCCTGAACTCACTCCTAAGGATATACTTTGCTGGTGGAATTCCTATATCCTCTTAAAGTGTTAAAGAGAAGAATGCTTTGTTCATTCTATTCCTAAGTTACAATGTGCATATATGTGCTAAGTTACAAAATGTTTAGTGTCCTACAAGTTCTTACTATAATAGTTTAGTAGGCTACTCCCAAGTTACAATGTCAGGCAAGCATTCATCCCCCACAACATATCCCATCTAGTAGGACCAAAAAATAATGAGGGCTAGTATAATATCCTATGCATCAGAACATATTCAAGAGCATCAGTTGAGTTGATCATAAGTTCAAACTGATCATAAGTTCAACTCCTACAATCCTTAGCAAAGTATTATGAGCTTGCAAAAAATACAAAGACAACAATAAATACATAAGCAGATATAATACCTCCTCCTCAGCACGCATACGTGCAATGCGTTTTGTCCCCGGATGATGACACATTTTGTTATTCTCACTAATTTCAATACCTCTCTTACTTCTTTCCTGAGTGATAACCACAATGAAATGAGATTATCATTACATTAACAATAAGAAAAAATTTAATTAATAGTCTTGGTGGAGATTACCTTCCCTTTGTCAGATTCCCAAAATGTTACTAAATTGTCCTATGTGTTCGGGGGTATGTGATTAGGCCTAGATTGTATCACTTCATCATGATTCTTACCATCAAAATGTTCCGCTTTCAACTCGAATTTGTATCCTCTACCACACGCATGCATTTTTTACATCACCCATGCATAAGGTTCTTTTCCTTCAGGAAAGCAAAATGAACGCTGAAAAATAAAGACGAAAATAAACTATAAAAGATAAGTCAAACACATATCTTAACTTTTTATATCATAATGCAAAATTAATGCCATATGCACACATACCTCCACCTCTTGCCATAACGAATCCTTCTTCTATTGTTCCATCTTTCTTCAATCAAAGGAATCAAATGGCAATTTTCAACGATCTTGTGCAAGTACACCAATCAAAGTAGACATTTGCCTCGAAGAAGCACTAATAGGTCGAAGATTTTCATTAATATCGATCAACACAGGGTTCTTGCTAACCTTCAACTTACTAGGGCCATGACCTTTGTCGTTCTTAGGTTTGGTTGCTCGAATTCGCCTCCTGTTTGTGGTGTTGTAACCACATGGTACTGCTTCTAGGCTTTCTTGATACGCATCATTTTGCTCAAGATTCACCATGTTTGAATTGCTCCCACCTTATTGTCTAAATTAAAGCATGCAGCAATCAAATATCAACATACAAAACAAAAACGACGTAAACAATTACTTGAAAAATACACACAACACCATAGTTAACAAAGTTCTTAACTTACCGCTAAAAATGGATTGATGAACTCTAGTTACTGAGTTTGTGACTTCATTGTTGAGATGTAAATTACCTCATTCAATGGGCTCTTTGGATGAATTACGTTGAGGTACTAGCAAAAATAGCAAGTCTTATTTATTAATCAAAAAATAACACACATGAATAATTAATGTCAACATTTGTATTTAATACGCCTGTGGAAGATGTTGTATTAGTACCATTTCTAACAATTGTGTAACTATTAGACCCATCTTTATTTCCACCACCTAACAATAGTCATTTCTCAAAAAGGAAAATTAAAGGAAGGAAATAAAAAGCGATATATATGGTAAATTCATGATTAAAAATGTCATAAATAAAACCCACCAGTAAATTTAGGTTGAGTAACTCTATTAGCCATAGAAGAAGTTTCGTCTGAGAATAGAGAGCATTGAACATATGCACCATTAGGCAAACTAAGTGTAGAAACTTATTTGGATTGTGGACTATGCCGTAATGCTTGATTTGATCTGAAGTTTTTTCCATAACTCAACATATGCTATACCAGTGTAAAGCACTATTAACATTTATAACAAGGTAATTACATTATAAATGGGCTTTCACTAACAATGTATCATTAATTGATCCCTTGAGATCACCTTCTTTTGCCAATGGATTTCCCATAGAAGCCATGATCTAAAAAAAGTACAAACAATAGTCACATAATATCCTCACAAGCGTTCGCATAAATCAGTAAATGATGCCAAAATAACATATAAAACACCAACAATGCAAACTTCAATTAAAAAAACACATTACAAATATGTTTCCCAAAAAAAAAATAACATAGAAAGACTCGAATGTATAATGTTTAGTCAAAATCCATATATCATTAATACAAAATATTAATCAGAATCAAAATCATATAGTGTTGCATCTTCTTCACTACTTTCACTACTAGTATAGTCTGATTCCATCTCTACAGCATCGTTCTCTTCAACCGAGTTCGCAAACAACTCCTTTAATGTGACTTCCTCTATAACTTCTCTAACATCATTAAATCCATCTTCATACACCATAGATGAATTGCTTGCTTGTAAGAGGTCTGCTCTGGCATGACATCTTCCATTTCGAATAAATCTCTTGGCTTACTAGCAACCACCACATGCTAATTTTTCTCCTTCGATTCTGGTGTTTAAAACACTTGTACTACCTGAGAGGTAAGGACATAAGGTTCATTTATTCTCCAATGTGATCTAAGATTAACAAGAGTAAATCTATATTCATCTTGTTGGATGCCTCTAATTAGGTCCACCCAATCACATTCGAACAAGATCACAGTTCATCCTTCGGGATATATCAAACTCAATTATTTTAGTCAGAATGCCATAATAAGCTATATTATCCCCTTCATCTGTAACTGAATTCACCAAAACACCAGAATTTTGAGTCTCACACCTCTGATCAATCTGCTTTACTCTCCATCTATACCTATTACATGTGATCCTAGACATTGTCTTCATCCACTAGTTTGGAAAACTACTCAAACATTTCAAATCATCAGTCACATAGGAGTCAGTAGGAAGATTCCTACAAACTTGATAATTTACATAATGTGTTAGACTAATAGTTTGAATAAATTTTTCATGCATGATTATATTACATTTTTTAAAACTCTTACATTTTCTGTCAAACCACTTTGGAAATCTTGCTTTATGAATCTCAGAAGCGTTTCCATTCATAGTTTCACATTTGATACTAACAAGCTCAAAATGCTCTCTGAAATTACAACAAAATAAAAACTAGTGAAATGCATTTTACGAAGTTTTATAATAATAGCAGAGAAATACAACGCTTAATTACTGTGTATAAACTTGAACTTCATTTCAATTAAACAATACATAACTATGTGCTTATTCGATTATGGAATCATCAGCTTAAATGTCTTTCTTTTGAGATAATGTATGGCATTTAAGAGAGAAACTAGAAAGTCCTTTGTGATCTCCTTCACTATCATCGTTATTCCTTGAGGACCTATTCTCCCTTGTTTCAAACCATGCCAGTATCTTGCATAGAAAGTTAAACATTCATTTGCTATATACCCTTCAGCAATGCATCCCTCTAGACTATTTTTGTCGCAAACACATCCTTTATAAGTTTTTAAATCCCTATGACAATCATTAAAATCCCTTAGCATGTCTTTTATGCTGCTTAATTGTTAGAAAAGATGAAGTTAAAATAAGGTTGGCTACATACCTTTCTATAGGATACATCCAATGATAAATAACAAGTCTAGTCACTTTTGCTTCATATGGGAGATGAATAATTAGATGTACCATTATGTCGAAAAAGGAAGGCAAGAAAATGCTCTCTAATCGACATAATGTAACAATGACACGATCTTGTAAACATTCAAAGTCTTGAGGTGATGCAACTTTAGAACAAAGTTCTGTAAAGAAGTTGCTCAACTCAATCAAGGTAGTACCCAGATTCTTGTTTTGCATTTTCCTCACAACTAGTGGCAAAAATTATTGCATTATAACATGGTGATAGTAGCTTTTTAACCCATATATTTTACCATCCATAATGCGCCTTTCAATATTTGCTGCATAACCATCCGGTACTTTCACGGAAGCAAGTAAACTAATGAAATCCTCCTTTTCTTTTTTGGATAATGTGAAGCATGCTGGAGGAGTATATGTCTTATTACCCTATTCTACAGGATAAAGATTATGTGTTATATTCAAATCCTTCAAATTAAGACGTGAATGCAAAGTATCCTTTGTCTTCCCTTCAATGCCTAAAAGAGTACCCTGTATGTCCTCTGAGACATTCTTCTCCACATGCATAACGTCTGAGTTGTGACGTACGAGTCGATGTTCCCAATATGGGTGTCGGAAAAAAAAAATACTCTTCTTTTTCCAAGGCACCACTTTATCACCTAGCCTGCCTTTATTTTTTCGAATGGTATCAGGATGTTTCCCTAGAGTAACAACAAGTTCTTCCATTTGATTTACCAAATTAGATCTGAATCATAATTCAAAAGGAGGTCTCATCTCTGTCTCTCCATTAAAGGCCTTCTTGCTACGACGAAATTTATGATCTCCAGGCGACAAGCGACAATGATCTATATAGCACATTTTTCTACTTCTCTTCAAATAAAAGGAGCATGTATCAATATTACAATATGGGCATGCAAACTTCCCTTTAGTTTTCCAACCTGACAAGTTGCTATATCCGGAAAAATCAGTAATAGTAGAAACTAAGGCTCAATGTAAAAAGAAGGTCTCATCATTTGATATGTCATATGTTTCTACACCTGGTTCCCATAGTTGAATCAGTTCATCAATCAAAGGTTCTAAATACACATCAATATCATTTCCAGGCGCCTTTGTACCGGGAATGAGCAATGTAAGAAACGAATACGCTTGCTTCATGCACAACCATGGAGGCAAATTATAAATCATTAGCATAACTGGTCATATACTATTTTGGGTGCTCATATTACCAAATGGATTAAACCCATCCGTTGTCAAGCAAAACTTGACATTCCATGGATCAATAGTGAATCCTTAATTTCCCATCTACTATATGGCCCTCTGATCTATTAGTATTTATCAGTTCTTTCCCTACTGCATAGCCTTAGTTTTTGTTCCATTAAATGTTTTCACAAAATCCTTCTTCAGTAAAATATTTTCACAAAATCTTGTTTGGTGGGTCTCTTGGATTTAGTCTGTCTACAGGCAGGGATGTTGGTAGAGGTAAGATTGCCAACATCTGGATCTCCCCAGACCTTATGAAAGCGAGACCCACACTGGGAGGTGTTGTTATTGGTGTTGTTATATACAGCCTTTTGCATGCCATCTCATTAGTGAAGACGTCTTACATGACGTATAGGGCTTTTTAAGCCTAGGTATCAAAGGAAAGTAACGCAAAATCTTCACTAGAACCCGTTTACCAGATGCTAATCTAATCACCTTCCCATCCTCTGTTGTTTTATATCTTGAAGTGCTACACTTAGGACATCTAGTAAGTTCAGCTTTGTCCTTTTAGAACAAAACACAACCATTGGCGCATGCATCAATCTTCTCATAGCCAAGATCAAATTGCTTAATGATTGTTGCATCTTTTTAATGGAATCTAACAATGTTGAATCTCTAGAAAGGGCTCTTTTTAAGGGTTTTACAAAGGCATCAAATGCTCTATCAGTCATCCCATATAAACATTTAAGATGGTACATTTCCACAATAAATGAGAGTTTACTGAACTCTTCACAACCAGGATAGAGGGGTTGCTCTGCATCTTCAATTAACTTAAGAAATTCCTTTGCTTCTTCCATTGGGCGTAACGAACTATTACGAGGCTCATGATGTTCAAAAGCCTCATCAATCATTGCATGCATATCATGTTCACATGACTCATGATTTTCGCAAATAAATTCATCATCTACTGCATCATTAATATTATCATATTCAGTTAAGCTGTGCTCCGCATGCAAAACCCAAATACTTTTTGATAATCACCATCCATAGCTTTCATGAGAAGATGACCTCTCACTATTTCTCTCGCATGATAAAAACGGTTGCCACAAGGTGCACATGGGCATGCAATTTTATTATCAATGGATGAAGTTGCAAATGCACGATCGAGGAATGCATCTAGACATTCCTTATAGTCGCTACTCATTCTCCTCAACTTAACCCAACTCTTATCTGTAAACACATCTATAACAAGACGTCCCTAAATGATATTTATATTTGCAAATGATTATATATACCTTTAATTATACAACATAATTGCTTATATGTAAGATAAACTGATAATCACAAAGTAGCCCCACATATTGTAATGATCTAAAAAAATTAAAGTAAACAAAAATCATAGAAGGCCTGACCAACGAGCCCAATGAAGAAACTAATAACCAAGCAAAATCAAGAAGTTTATTTGAGGTTTACGATGAATTTATTTAGAATTCCTAAGTAACCGCTCAATCATATGAGCAAAACGGGGGTTAAAGAAAAAAGTAGATGAGGCTAGAATAGTTGTTAGGAATAAAGCTATACTTGTTGCCAAGGGTTATAATCAAAAAGTGGAAGTAGACTATTTCTACTTACATTTACATCAGCCATTTAAATTAAATTGTACCAAGTCGATATGAAATGTGCCTGTCTAAATAGGTACCTCCAAGAGGAGTTAAAAGTTGAGTAGCCTCTTGCTTTTGAAGACTTAGAGAAGCTTGATCATGTGCGCAAACTATAGAAAACTCTATGTGGTATTGAGCAAGCTCTCAGAGCATGGTATGAGCAGCCTCTTGCTTTTTATCCCTCTCAATGGTATTGAGCATCTACGAGTTTTTGATCAATTCCTGAGTCACGATTATCGAGATTGTTAACAGTATTTTTATGATAACAGTTGGTTAGTTTTCTAGATGTTGACAAGACCACAATTCTTATAAGCTCATTCCCTTCCCAATTGAAGAAATGAGGTCGTTTGGCTCATGGATCCTATTGTTTCCTACAACCATTACGCTAAAACCACCTACCGTCGGCCCCTTTACTCCTTAGACTCAAATAAATTTTACCTTAGGAAGAGGAAGAAAAGATTTCTTCTATTTTTGGGGGGTGGTGCCACTATAGGGCGCGCGTACCTTATTTTCTGTTAAGCTATTCGTAATGCCTTTTTGCGTTATAAAAACCTTATTTTATTAGTGATATAAGCCAAAATTATTTTCTAAGTGTCTATGTAAGCGTTGATTTTATTAAAAAGAATGTTTTTGTTGCTAGTAATACTATTATTGTTATTAGTTTTTAAAATCATTCAATGATTTTTAATAAGCGCTATTAATGGTTATTAGCTAGTACTAATTCAAGTAGGAATCCAAATACAATTAGATTGTTAACCTTAGAAGTAATTCGATATTATTAAATCGAACCTAGATGGATTTGGGAACGAATACTTGATGAAGGAGTATATGATCGATTTGGGTTTAGGATTTGGGTCACGAATTAGACTAGCTGTATCGAATATGAATCAACTTGGGACCCAAAAAAAAAAAAGTGAGAGAGGGGCATTTTGGTAATTTATACGAGACACCCCCTCTCCTTCTTCCTCACGCGCGACCCCCCCCACAGCCTCTCTCTTCCTCTCTCTGCTGCTCGTCCCCTTCGCCTCCTCTCCTCCTCCATTAATGCGGCTCTAAAGCTCAATTTGGCAGCCAATTTCCACAACCCACAGCTGCAAAACCCCACCCATCTGACCACCCTCCAAGCTAGTATCAATTCATGCGAATTTGGGCTAAATTCTGAATAAGCTAGCCACTGTCCTTAGCACTAAATTGAAGCTCGAACGCATGCCCCAGGTATGGCCATGAACTTTACCTCTTGATTGCTTCAATTTCCAACAGATTTCATCTGCTTTCAAACTCCAATTCAACCTCAAATCAGTAAGTGAGTCTGGGTCAGTTTTAGGGTTTGAATTTCAGGAATTTGGGCGTGATTTGGTCTTGTTCGAGCGTGGGTAAGCAAGAGGCGAAGGATTGGAGTTGTTCAAGCCCCTAAAGTCGAGTCACAGCCGTGAATCAAACCTCTAGCTTGCGTTCAAGGTGAGGGTTCCTTTCCTCCTAAATTACTACTATTTTCAACAAATTTAATCAAATTAGCTAGTGCATGTTAATTTCGAGGATTGAAATCAGTTTTGGTGAACTTCGAGTTGAGATCGAGAAATTATTAACATGGTATTGATTTCGGGATGAATTGTATGATAAATTGATGCTGAATGTTAGTAATCTAACAATTTGGAGAATTGCTTAACAAATATCAGATTATTGTTTAAGTTGTGTTGAAACTTAAGGATGCTTCTCGGGCAGATTAAGGCATTAATAAAGCATGCCGAATTCTGTTTAGGAGTTATCGCTAAATTAGTGCGATCATGTTTAAATTCTGTTTAAGGCTATTGATGAGTATACTATGCTTTTACATGATGCTTTTGTGAGTTAGCGATTTGTTTATGACAATATTGAATGAAGTTGGAAGTTGGATGGCTCGAGGTGAAACTATTGAGTGGTTTGAGGTTCTTGTGGTCGGTGCTGTGTGAGGAGAGAGATAGGGTTGTGAATTGCCGCAATCATGTGAATTGCGAGGCCATATGCAGCTGAATGAGTTGTAATATGAAGTGTATAATGTGCTATGTGTGAAACCCTTTTCCCCTGATATACTGTGTCATGTTATGTGATTAATTCTTGAAACTGTAGACGTCTTTAAAAAGGAAAGGTCATTTAGAAAGTTTGTTTTACACATTTGAAAATACTTTTATATTTGTCAATTGTTTATTCGTATGTTAGGACGCCTAAGGTGTAAAAAGATCCTAAATCGTCAAACTATTCAGTTAGTGACTCGACTGAATAGTCGATAGATTTAAGAAGTTTAAAAGTGAACTAAAAGTGAATTTGAAAATGTTTAAAGCATTAGTTTGTTTATAAATTCTCCTGGTGTTTAAAAGGATTCAAACGACCTGAAAAAGAGCATCTTAAGATGCTAATTATGAAGTTTAGCTGATTTGTATACTATTTGCTTACGTAAGTCTCCATTGAGTTTCGATTCAAGGGCTAGTAGATCCATTATGTTTTAAAGAAGCGTTTATATTGAAAATATATAAAGAAACCTTGATTGAATTAAAATAAGCTAAATGCCTTAAGTTTTGAATAGTAATAAGCTTAGAAGCGATCAAAGGTTTTGATTTACTTAAGCACCACTCTTCGAATTTAAAAAGGAAATTTCAAACGAACCTAGATTAGACATTGGAATAAGTTTATTACCTTAAATTACTATGAGCTTTGATTTCAAATCTAATTGCACTTATTGCAAACTAAGTACTTAAGTCTCAAATGAGTGTTGATTTTAAATGTACTTCGAATTAAACATTAGCTAAGCACTTTATATTTCAAACAAGTTTCGATCTATGAGTTAGCAAACGTATTACGTTTCTAAAAAACTTTTAAGTTAAAAGTAAAGTCGTTTTATGATTTAGCAAGCCTAATACGTTTATATGAAACTTTTAAGTTAAAAACGAAGTCGTTTTATGATTTAGCAACCTTATTACGTTTATACGAAGCTTTCAAGTTAGAAACGAAATTGTTTTATGATTTAGCAACCTTATTACGTTTATACGAAGTTTTTAAGTTAGAAACGAAGTTGATTTATGAATTATCAAACGTTTTACGTTTATAAGAAGCTTTTAAGTTAAAAACGAAGTCGTTTTACGATTTAGCAAACCTAATATGTTTATACGAAACTTTTAAGTTAAAAACGAAGTCGTTTTACGATTTAGCAAACCTAATACGTTTATACGAAGTTTTTAAGTTAAAACAAAGTCGTTTTATGGTTTAGCAACCTTATTAAGTTTACACGAAGCTTTCAAGTTAGAAACAAAATCGTTTTACGATTTAGTAACCTGATTACGTTTATACGAAGCTTTGAACTTAGAAAAGAAATCGTTTTATGATTTAGCAACCTTATTACGTTTATACAAAGCTTTCAAGTTAGAAACGGAATCGCTTTACAATTTGGTAAACTTATTACGTTCGTGCGAAGCATTTAAATTAGAAACTAAGTCGTTTTACGATTTAGTAAACGTATTACGTCTATAAGAAGCTTTTAAATTTAAAGCGAAGCTGGTTTACGTACTAACAAGCTTATTACGTTTTTGAGAAGCTTTTAAGTTTTAAGGGAAGTCGATTTACATGTTAATAAACTTATTACGTCTATAAGAAGGTTTTAAGCTATTTACGAAGTCGATTTACGAGTTAGCAAACTTATTCCGTTTATAAGAAGTTTTTAAGTCAAAACGAATGAGCTATAAATATTTCAAAGGGTAATGGTCATTTTGTTTAAAAGTAAGATTTCAGCAAAGTAACCACCTGAAAAAGAGAAATGTAATGCGATTTTAAAGGCTATGAAAGTGCTAGGCAAGTGGCCAGACCTTCAAGATGAGACCTGGACACAAAGATTGCATGAGCTGTTTCGCCCTAAGGTAATATTGGGGGCTGGACCTGAAGATAGCATGGGCTGCTCCTAGGAGCTGGACTCAAGATATGATTATCTTGGTGTGAGCTGTTCCCTGATGTGTGACGCATAAGAAAGCCTTGAGGGGGACTGGACTCAGGATATGATTATCCTGGTGTGAGCTGTTGCCCCACAGAGGACGGTATCGAGATTAGAGTTGCTCTGCTAAGACGCGTTTTGCCCAAAAGTTAAGTGCGTATACCCCAGGGATAACGTAGATTAAGAGTGACGATCTTACTTAAGGGCGGTGTTAACCTTCCTAGCTAGCACAATAAGATGTTCTTATATTATAAGTAAGTTCCCGATAAAAATGAGATTTGGCTTTTTGCCATTCTAAGCAGTTCAGAAAAGGAAAAGAAGTTCTTTTAAAGGGATACAGGCCTCAAGAGGGCAAGTAAAGCGTTTTTAAGAGAAGAAGAAAGCTTTCAAATGTACCTAACCTGCATATATTCTGTGAATGTGTTCTGAATATAGTTTAAATGAGATTTCAAATGAAGTATAGCTACATCCTAGTAATGCGTCGTACATTCAAGCTTTTCCACATGCATATTCGATAAAAGAATCTTTCTTACCAGTTTAGATGTTTCTAGAACTTTTAAAAAGAATTATAAGCTTGAAAGGAGTTTGTGTGTATTAAATTCGTGATTATACAACCACAAGAGGGGGGTGAATTGTGGTGTCTGATTTTCGCGTTGTAAATAACAAACACCCTCACAGAGGTTATTCTCAGATGACTAACACCCTAGTGACTTGTTTGCAGGGGGTGTTCTCAAATATTGCAAATGCGAAAATCACTAAGATAAATGCGGAAAATAAAGCACACACACAATTTTTACGTGGAAAACACCTCTAGCCCAACTGAGGTGTGAAAAACCACGACCTACCTCGTGTAGGATTTAACCACTTTCACTAACGGGCTTCACACGTTACAAATGTAACACACCTTGTTACAACTTGCAACCACGTAACCTTCTTCTCTAAGAAGGGTTACACCACGTCCAAATCTCACCAGATTGGACACGTCCAAAGTCCACACGACTGAGGACCACTCACTCACTTTTCTGATCCAAGATCAGGGTTACAAAACACCTTACGGGGTGCTTCTAATTTAAGCAGATGTAAGGTACAATGAGGTCCTAGTATGCCAATATCTTGAAAGCTCAGTTTAAACACAACTTGTCTCGGTTTTTCTTTTCTCAAGCGTAACTCGAAAAATTCTTCTCACTAGAAAAACCACTTTTGAAATTTTCCTTTTTTTTTCGCGTATGTTGTGTATGTTTCTCGTCTTTTCTCCTCTATACAAATGGGAGTGAAATGCTGAGATTTTAAACACAAAAATCCAACGGTCAAAAACAAGGAGAGGTAAAAGAATCAGCTAAGTATGGAAAACGATTTTCAAGTAAGAAATACTCCCCAACGGCTAGTGATAAATTTTTCCCAAAATATAAGGGATTTGTTATCTTAAGAGATAACCCTTATCTTACTATAGCCGTGAAGAAGATTCAAATGACAACCAGAAATCTTCAGCTTTTGAAATTTTATCATATCCGAAAATATAGGCAAAGGGAATCTTTTAGTTTTGGCAATTCTCCCAAAACCTATTTTCGCAAATCTCCCATAATATTTTCAAGAAATATCCTTTCCAGAAAAATAGCAATCTTGGAATTTAAAGAAAGTATTCTGGAGATCTTGGCCAACCGAAATGAATTTTCAAAGATAACCGGGTATGGCCACTTCAGTTCAGAAACACCCTAGGCACCCTGTTTGCAGGGTTGTTCGCAACTGGTGTTCTG
Organism: Carnegiea gigantea; assembly: GCA_029747015.1. Lineage (NCBI taxonomy): Eukaryota > Viridiplantae > Streptophyta > Magnoliopsida > Caryophyllales > Cactaceae > Carnegiea > Carnegiea gigantea. The sequence continues at coordinate 330,522 of JAKOGI010000910.1, read as the reverse complement.
AAGCACTTAGCGCAAATACCGATTCAAGAGGTGTTTAAAATGACGTTTTCAATATTGGCATATTAACAAGAGTCTAAATAAATAAAACCTATATACCCAAGACTTCTTGTTTTGAACCAGTCATCTTGTCCAAGATTTGTAGAGCTGCTGTGAACACCAAGGCCACCTTGTTTGCTGGAGTTGTTCTTTGCATTGCTAGAGTTCAGGAACATGCCTTACAATCAACTGTCGAGGTGGTGTTCTTGACTTAATATAGAATCACCAAGTAAAACCTGTTTAAGACTTGTTCTCACATGTAGCAAACCAGTTAATACAATAAAGATCACAAACACCAGTTAGGCCTGTTTGGAGATCGTGTTTGGAGCAACATTACTTGGACAAATTTTTACACTTGGATTTGTCATCATCAAAACTAAATATAATAACTCAACAAATTCCCCCTTTTTGATGATGACAAACCAAGTGACCATATTGACAAATATTAAAAACAAATTTGAGAACCATGTATGCTGATTGATTTGGTTATCCACTAAGGTCCGAGTGTTCCAAATTGAAAGAGGGTCAATATTTGTCAAGTAATGGTTCGTCTTCCCCCTTTTGGCATCATTAAAAAGCAAGAACAGCATTGAAAGAAAAAAGTAACGGGTGGTTGCAAAACAGTTACGACAGGTAAGCACGCAGAGAACAATGCCAAGTGCAATGCCAAAGAAAAACAACAAGGGGAGGAGAGGAGAGCGAGAGAACAATCTATACAATCAAGGGGTAGGGTGTGGTCTTGATTGCAGTGGAGGAATACTGGGAGCGAGATCAGAGAGGAGTGCAAGGAGTTCTTCGTGGCGTTTAGCTGAGATGGCCTTCTCTGCTTCAAGAGCAGACTTCACAGCAGAAAGCTCTTCTTTGAGGCGTGCATTATCCTCAAGAACAGCTTCAACGGTGGGACTGGGTTTCTCAGAAACAGGAGGTCGAGGTGGTCGAAGACCCTGTTTGTGAGTTGACCCATGGCCAACGTCAAAGTCACACCCCATTAGGGTGTCAACGCCAATTTCATCAATCAGTTGAGCTGGCACTCTCCGCTTAAGCTCAATACCAAAGTGCTCAAACACCTTGGTCAGCAAGAACCCATACCCGAGATCATGGTTTCGGGTGGTGTTCGCAATTCGCCCAATGTGGCGAATCACGATAGCAGGAAGATTTATGGGTTCCTCCCTATCTAAGAAGTCGACCAGGCACTGATCAAAAAGGTCTGCTGAGTTTCTCCTTTGACCCCTTGGAATCACGTTCTTAATGACGAACATGAAAAGTAGTTGGTGAAGAGGGATCAGATCACGCTTTGTCACAGAGGAGGGTGTTCTCAGGCTCTGTTTCTGGCTTACCCGCTTGGATATCTCCAGGAGCCTGGCTGTCTCTAGGACAGTTTTGTCCTCCCTCACATACACAGCAAATCCACGGGAGGGGATGCCCAGAATGTCACTAAGAGTGGCTGCATCGAAGGAGAAATGCCACTCATTGACAGCACTTGTCACCACCCCATTTGTGACAGAGCAGTTGGCATAGAAGTCAGCCAACTCGGGCACAGAACACCCTTGCTGGGTGTTTGCAAACAACTCAAGCCAGCCTTGGGCTTGAAGCTTGGTCAAGAACACCCCCAGCCCAAGTTCCTCAAGGAAGGGTATGTTCACTACCTTCCCCCTTACAACATTGCGCCAGAGGAATTGCGCGTGTTTCTCAGACAGGGGAGAGGGAGTGGACAATTTGGTCTTTTTGATTTGAGGAGCCGGGGATGCAGTTTTGGAAAGAGGGGTTGTTTTCGGTTTCCTCTTGAGGGGTGTTTTTGAGGCTGAAGGTTTAGAAGAAGTGGTGATTGGTTTTGAAGGGTTTTGTTCATCAGAGGATTCTGAGAACACGGGGGTCCCTTGTTTGAAGGAGGGATCCTCGGAATCAGAACCAGAAAGGCTCGAGGAGGAAGAGGAAATCTCCTCAATAACTGGAGCAGAAGGTTTGGAGGATCTGGGGGTCGATCTGAAAGCAATTCTCGCAGATTTGCGAGAAGGTTTAGAAGGAGGAGAAGAGGGAGTTAGAGAGGGGCGAGACCTTGGTGGTGGTCGTGTTCTTGGCGTTCGGGTGCGCCTAGCCACCATCTTCACCCTTTTTCTCTTCTCTCCAGTTTGAGAGACTAGAGGAACAGAGTCATCCCCTTGGACAGGACTTTCTTCTGTTTTCTCACCAGAGTCCCCCTTCAGATCCATGAACAGATCATCGAAGAACGCATCCCCTGTTCTTTGAGTGGTTTCTGGGAATAGCGCAGAAGAACAGGGTTCAAAATCCCCAAAGAGGGTTTCTGGGTTCTCCAAGAATTGGTCTTGGAAACCCGAAGAACCAGCAACAGCTTCAGAAGAAATGGGACAAGGGATTGTTCCCACATACACCACTAATTTCCAACCGAAGGAATAGGGAATATCATTCAACTCAAGCCCAATACTTTTGAGGTTTAACCGATTGAGATACTCGAAGATTGTGTGGATAATTGGGCGAGGAGGAGCCGGAATCGAGGGTATAATCATGTTGTTACTCTCAGAGATTGATGAAGAATCAGTTTTGGGAGCCATTATCGCAAGGAAGAATTTCGGGTTTTGAGGGTTTTGCTAGGGTTTGAAAGCAAGAACAGAGGAGAGAGCAAGACGGGGAAGACAGACGCACGCAAGGGGGGTTTTTTTAAACTCCCTACCCGTTATGAAGGGCCACCTAGGGAACACCTAGAATTTAAGCAGGCAGCATACGTTAATGACAATTAAGGCATACCTATTCGAGCCGCCTATTCTTGAACATGCTTCTCTCATTCCAAGGTCTGTTATGAATACTCTTTCTCCATCTCCCAAGGCAGCAGTCTGAGGTACTCTTTCTATCAACTAGGAATCCTGCATAGTCAGCGTCAGCATATCCAACAAGATCAAGATTGCAACCTCTAGGATACCATAAAGCTAAATTGGGTGTATGTTTCAAATATCTCAGTATCCGTTTAACAGCCTTAAGATGAGTTTCCTTAGGATTAGACTGAAAACGGGCACATAAACCAACACTAAAAACAATATCCGGTCTACTAGCGGTTAGGTATAGGAGTGACCCAATCATGCCCCTATAGAGTTTCTCCTCAACTGAGGGACTCCCATCATCCATAACCAACTTGGTTGAAGGAGAAATAGGAGTGTCTATGGGTTTGGCCGACTCCATCCCAAAACGCTTAAGTAGCTCATTGATATACTTTTGTTGATGGATCATGGTGCCGTTTGGAGTTTGCTTGATTTGTAAGCCTAAGAAAAAGTTAAGCTCACCCATCATGCTCATCTCAAACTCACTCCTCATCATATTCGAAAATTCATTGCATAAATCATGATGAGTTGCACCAAATATAATGTCATCAACATATATTTGGACAATCAATAAATGTTCCCCCTTAGATTTTAGAAACAAGGTATTGTCTACCTTGCCTCTTCTAAAATCATTTTCAAGTAAAAAACTTGACAACCGTTCATACCAAGCTCTTGGAGCTTGTTTTAAACCATAAAGTGCTTTGTCAAGTTTAAAAACATGATTTGGAAAATCACCATTTTCAAAACCAGGGGGTTGTTTGACATACACCTCTTCTTTAAGGTATCCGTTGAGGAATGCACTTTTCACGTCCATTTGATATAGCTTGATTTCCATATGAGCTGCAAAGGCTATTAAGATTCGAATAGCCTCACTTCTAGCAACTGGTGCAAAGGTTTCTTCATAATCGATCCCTTCTTCTTGATTATACCCTTGAACAACCAGCCGTGCCTTGTTCCTAGTGACTGTTCCTGACTCATCTAGCTTATTTCGGAACACCCACTTGGTTCCAATAATTTTTCTCTCAGCCGGTCGAGGTATAAGGTGCCACACTTTGTTTCTTTCAAATTGATGAAGCTCTTCTTGCATAGCCGTGATCCAATCTGAATCTGCAAGAGCTTCATTCACACTTTTTGGCTCAATGTTAGAAAGAAAAGCATAGAAAGCACAAAAATTCTTAAGTTTAGATCTAGTTTGCACTCCAGTATTAATATCTGACAAGATTTGATCAAGAGGGTGCGAACTATGGTGCTTCCATGGTCTTGGATTAAGTGGATCCACAGACACATGCTCTGTTCTAACTGAAATGTGTGTAGGATCAGGCTCAAGAACACCTCCTGATCCTGTTTCTGCACCTGTTTGCAAGCTTGTTCCTGAAGAGCATGGTTCCGAACATGGTTCAACGGTGTTTCCCCCTGTTTGGTTCTCACCTTGCCTGCCATTTTGAGGAACAGCTTCTGTACCTGTTTTCTTCAGGGTGTTCTCACCTTGTTTTTCTTGGTTCAACGATTCCTTTTGGACAAGACCTAATTCAAACTCTTCATCCTGTGCATCACTCTCATTCAAAGAGTTAGATTCATCAAAAAACACATGCACACTTTCCTCAACACACAAGGTTCTTTTGTTAAAGACTTTGTATGCCTTACTGTGAGAGGAATAACCAAGAAATATTGCCTCATCACTCCTTGGATCAAACTTTCCTAAGGCATCTTTCCCATTGTTATGCACGAAACATCTACAACCAAATGTTCTTAGATGCATAATGTTGGGTTTTCTGCCTTTGAGAAGTTCATAAGGAGTTTTGTTCAAAATGGGTCTAATCATGCATCTATTTATAATGTAACATGATGTGTTCAAGGCTTCTGCCCAAAAGTTCTTAGGAAGACCACTAGCAATAAGCATTGTTCTAGTCATGTCTTCTAGGGTACGATTTTTTCGTTCAACCACCCCATTCTGCTGGGGTGTTCTCGGGGCTGAGAAGTTATGAACAACACCATGTTCATTACAAAAGTTTGTAAAACTTGCATTTTCAAATTCAGTACCATGATCAGACCTCAAGCTTACCAATGAGTGTCCTACTCTCTTTTCAATCCTTTTGAGAAGGGCAATAAACTTCCCAAAGGTTTCATTCTTGGATGTCAAGAATAAAGTCCAAGTAAATCGAGAATAATCATCCACAATTACGAGCATATACCTCTTCCCTCCTCTACTAGCTATCCTCATGGGACCACATAGATCAATATGCAATAATTCAAGAGGTCGGGTAGTGCTTACACACTTTTTAGATTTTAAAGAAGATCTGACTTGTTTTCCTTTTGCACAAGCTTCACATACCTTGTCATCATTATACTTGATGGAAGGTAGTCCCACAACCAAATCTTTGGAAACAAGTTTGTTTAACAAGGACAGGCTTGCATGACCTAGTCTCTTATGCCATAGCATTATATCATCATTTAATGCATTTAAACAAGTCAGATTATTTTGGGGAAGAGTGGAAATACAAACTTTATAAACATTTTGACATCGCTTCCCCCTCAACACAACATCTCCTGTGTCGTCATTCACAACCAAGCAACGTGTTTTTGAAAACAGTACTAGGTTGTTCTTGTCACACAGTTGGGACACACTTAGCAAATTGTGTTTTAACCCATCAACTAAGTGCACATTATCAATTGAGTGGGAGAGAGTTTTACCAATATTACCTATACCGACAATTGTCCCAGACTTGCCGTTTCCAAATGCTACACTCCCACCATTCAAAGCTGTAAGTGAGAGAAAATTTGATCTTTCACCAGTCATGTGCCGTGAACACCCACTATCAACAAACCACAACTGCCTGTTTTCAAGGGTGTTAGTGGGGTTGTTCGTAAGGTTGTTCTCTCTCACTTCAGCCTGCAAAACAAATCACGGGTTAGTTTTGGGAACCCAGATCCACTTGGGTCCCATTCTTTTAGACATGTAAAGCTCATCTTTTCTAATCCAGATTTGTTTCACATACCTTTCATTCTTTTCATTGGCATGTTTTCTTAAAGGGCAAGTGTATCTATAATGACCCGTTTTACCACAATGAAAGCAAACGATGTTTTCAGGTAATCCCACATACTTTCTATGTATTGGGTAAACGGTCCGTTTATGCTTGTAACCAAGTCCCTTTTTGTTTCTACTGTGATGAGTGTTTAACCAATCAAGGGCTTGTGAAGATTTGTTCCAGCGTTTGTTTGTGGCAAGATCAGTTTCTAATTTTTCTATGGTGGCATTCAAGCTCTGCTTTTCATTTAGTAGGGATTCAACTATTTCTTCCACTTCAAAGAGTTTTTTCTCTAGTTGTGTATAATCGCCTTCTTTTAGAAAGAGGTCTTCTCTAAGCACGTTAATATTCTCATGTAAACCGAGTTTTTCATTTTTGAGAATTTCATTTTCAAGCTCTAGGTCACGAACTTCTCTTTTTAGATCAGCACAGGTGTCTATCAAATTATATAGAAGTTCTTCTAAAGTGGCTTTGTTAAGACCATGTACCTTGTTCTTGAGATCTGAGAAGCTGATTGTTGATTCATCATCTGAATCTGAATCACTTTGTGCCATAAGTGCTACGACCCCTTCTTCAGCTTCAGATTCTCCTTCATCCTCAGAGGAATCTCCCCAAGCAGCCAGCATAGCTTTCGAGAATCGCTTGCCCAGATTGTTTACAGGGTGTTTTCGACCCTGTTTTCGAGGGTGTTCGGGCATCTGATCTTCTCGAAGCAGAGGGCAATTTTTGACTAAGTGATCTGGTTTGCCGCACTTGAAACACCCTGTGAGCTGTTCTTTGGGGGTGTTTCTGGACTTACTGAAGTCTTTTCTTTTGTTGTTCTCCTTGACCTTTTTGAAGAATTTCTTGAATTTTCTGGACATTAGAGCCATATCTTCATCTTCAAGGTCAGAGTCAGTGTCCTCATGTGCTTTCAAGGCAAGCCCACGATCCTTCTTTTGCTCCTCTCTTTGTTGTGAGTTCTTTCGGAGTTCATAGGTCTGGAGATTACCAATCAACTCATCGAGGGTGATCTTGTTCATGTCTTTAGCCTCTTGGATGGCTGTTACTTTGGCCTCCCACGTACGAGGTAAAATTCTGAGGATTTTCCTCACCAACTCTTCAGTGGTGAAAGATCTTCCCAGGGATTTTAACTCGTTCGTGATGTGGGTAAACCGTGTATACATATCCATCACAGTCTCACGATCACCCATATCAAACAACTCATATTGTCGCATAAGTAGCTCAATTCTAGATTGTTTAACCTGACTCGTACCTTCATGAGCAACTTGCAGGGCGTTCCAGATAGCTTGGGCTGATTCACACTCAGAGATGCAAGTGTATTCATCGGGTCCTAGGCCAAAATATAGAAGCTTTTTGGCCTTGGCATTTTTCTCCATCTTTTTGTAGTCCTCGGCATCAAACTCATGAGGTTCTTTGGGAGCTGTTTTTCCTTCAGGAAGGGTTTTTATGGGAACAAAAGGCCCGTTCTTGATGAGCATCCATAACTCATAGTCTTCGGCTTGTATATAGTTCTCCATCCTATTCTTCCACCAACTATAGTGTTGGCCATTGAAGTAAGGAGGGCGAGTAATGGATTGTCCTTCAAGAATTCCTTGTGGAGTACTCATCTTCAGAATCTCTCAAGGTGTTAACCTTTTGTAGGAGAACCTGCTCTGATACCACTTGTTAAATTCGTGAGTATACAACCACAAGAGGGGGTGAATTGTGGTGTCTGATTTTCGCGTTGTAAATAACAAACACCCTCACAGAGGTTATTCTCAGATGACAAACACCCTAGTGACTTGTTTGCAGGGGGTGTTCTCAAATATTGCAAATGCGAAAATCACCAAGATAAATGCGGAAAATAAAGCACACACACAATTTTTACGTGGAAAACACCTCTAGCCCAACTGAGGTGTGAAAAACCACGACCTACCTTGTGTAGGATTTAACCACTTTCACTAACGGGCTTCACACGTTGCAAATGTAATCCATCTTGTTACAACTTGCAACGACGTAACCTTCTTCTCTAAGAAGGGTTACACCACGTCCAAATCTCACTAGATTGGACACGTCCAAAGTCCACACGACTGAGAACCACTCACTCACTTTTCTGATCCAAGATCAGGGTTACAAAACACCTTACGGGGGTGCTTCTGATTTAAGCAGATGTAAGGTACAATGAGGTCCTAGTATGCCAATATCTTGAAAGCTCAGTTTAAACACAACTTGTCTCGGTTTTTCTTTTCTCAAGCGTAACTCGAAAAATTCTTCTCACTAGAAAAACCACTTTTGAAATTTTCCCTTTTTTGCGTATGTTGTGTATGTTTCTCGTCTTTTCTCATCTATTCAAATGGGAGTGAAATGCTGAGATTTTAAACACAAAATCCAACAGTCAAAAACAAGGAGAGGTGAAAGAATCAGCTAAGTATAGAAAACGATTTTCAAGCAAGAAATACTCCCCAACGGCTAGTGATAAATTTTTCCCAAAATATAAGGGATTTGTTATCTTAAGAGATAACCCTTATCTTCCCATAGCCGTGAAGAAGATTCAAATGACAACCAGAAATCTTCAGCTTTTGAAATTTTATCATATCCGAAAATATAGGCAAAGGGAATCTTTTAGTTTTGGCAATTCTCCCAAAACCTATTTTCGCAAATCTCCCATAATATTTTCAAGAAATATCCTTTCCAGAAAAATAGCAATCTTGGAATTTAAAGAAAGTATTCTGGAGATCTTGGCCAACCGAAATGAATTTTCAAAGATAACCGGGTATGGCCACTTCAGTTCAGAAACACCCTAGGCATCCTGTTTGCAGGGTTGTTCGCAACTGGTGTTCTGAAGCACTTAGCGCAAATACCGATTCAAGAGGTGTTTAAAATGACGTTTTCAATATTGGCATATTAACAAGAGTCTAAATAAATAAAACCTATATACCCAAGACTTCTTGTTTTGAACCAGTCATCTTGTCCAAGATTTGTAGAGCTGCTGTGAACACCAAGGCCACCTTGTTTGCTGGGGTTGTTCTTTGCATTGCTAGAGTTCAGGAACATGCCTTACAATCAACTGTCGAGGTGGTGTTCTTGACTTAATATAGAATCACCAAGTAAAACCTGTTTTGAAGACTTGTTCTCACATGTAGCAAACCAGTTAATACAATAAAGATCACAAACACCAGTTAGGCCTGTTTGGAGATCGTGTTTGGAGCAACATTACTTGGACAAATTTTTACACTTGGATTTGTTATCATCAAAACTAAATATACTCAACAATGTTAATTTAGTTAATTCCTGTTTAAAAGTGGCTTCTGAAACAACCTAAGCGTGTTTGAGTCGATGCTTGCTAAGTTGCCTAAGTCATGTATAAAAGTGGCTTCTGAAACGACCTAAGCATGCTTGAATCGATGCTTGTTAAGTTAGTCAAATTATGTTTAAAAATGACTTGAACTTGGCATGCGCACTTCCTAATTGTGGAACATGAACGCAAGCTAGTTCCACGCCTTACTAGTTTGTTTCAGTTCGTTAAGCACTTCATTTGAGTTAATGCAATGTAGATATATATATATATGTGTGTGCGCGCGCGTGTGTGTGTGCGTGTGTGCGTGTGTGTGTGTGTGTGTGTGTGTTTACATATACTGTAAGGAGCTGCTGGATGGTTGCTGCTCGCTTGGTAAGTTATACATAGCTATTTTATTATGACCATTATGGTAAAATGCTATGATTATGAAATTTGAAACCGACTTGGTAGTTGGATGGCCTGAGGTTGAACTAATGAAAGTTTTGAGGTTCTTTGTGGTCGGTGTTTTGTGAGGAGGGAGCCCGGGTTGTGATTTACCGTAATTGTGCGGATTGCGAGACTATGTGTGGCTTATTTTGCTAAGTTGGATTATGAAGTGTTCGAATGTGCTACGTGTGAACCCCTCCCCTCTTGAGGTTATTGAGGGAAACTATGTGATTGATCTTCGAACTTAGACTTCTTTAAAAAAGGTTGTTAAAGGACTGTTTTCATAATTGCGAATGTTTTGAGCATTTACCGGTTATCTAATAGTTTATCAAGATGTTTGAAGCGTAAAAAGGTCATAAACCGTTGAACTACTTAGTAAGTAACTCAACTGAATAGTCGATAGGTATAGGAAGTTTAAAAAGCGAACTGGTGAAAAGTTTGAAAACGTTTTAAGGCTTTAGTTGTTTATGTCCCCTTCTTGAGTTTAAAAAGGATTTTAAATGAACTAAGAATGGGCAATTGAAAGAGTTTATTACGAAACTTAGTTTGAGTTACATGCTAGCCAATTTCTTTAAGTTCCAAGTCAGTTTCGATTTACGAGTTATCAATTTATTACGATTATGGGAGGTTTTTAAGTTGAAAATGAAAGAACCATAAACCATTAGTAAGGTTATGGGTTATTTATTAAACAAGCAAAACTTGGAAATAGTAAGCAACTGAAAAGAGAAATGAAATATGTTTTTAAGGGCTAAGAAAGTGCTAGGTAAATTACCACACCTTCAGGGTGGAAACTGGACACAAAGATGGCATGAGCTGTTCCCCCCTAAGGTAATGGTTGGAGCTGGACCCAAAGAGGGAGTGAGCTGTTCCCGGAAACTGGACACAGTAAGGCGTGAGCTGTTCCCCCTTGAGAACTGGATGCAGTAAGGCGTGACCTGTTTCCCCTAAGGTAATGTTAGGAACTGGACGCAAAGAGGGCATGAGGTGTTCCCGGAAACTAGACGCAGTAAGGCATGAGTTGTTCCCCCTGGGTAACTGGATGCAGTAAGGTATAAGTTGTTTCCCCAAAAGTAATGGAAACTAGACGCAGTAAGGCGTGAGCTGTTTCCCCTGGGAACTGGATGTAGTAAGGCATGACCTGTACACCCAGAGCTAAGAAGAGAAGGTATGCTCCTAATAAGTAAGAAAAGCAGTTGGCAATTTGCCACTTTTAAGTATTTTAAAAAGAAAGAAGGTCTCAAGGGCCATTAAGAGGCCAATTCGAATAAACAACTTATAAAGGTCATTAGAGGACCAATACGAAAGAGATTTCTTTTTAAAGAATATGAGCCTCAAGAGGCTAAGAAAGAGTTTTTGTGAGCCTCAAGAGGCTAAGTAAAGTGTTTTCAGAAAAAGAGAAAGAAAGATTCTTGTGCATATCTTGTGATTAAGATTCTAAGTACAGTATGAATGAAATTTCAAGCTTAGCATGGCCATATCCTTGTAATGCATCGAGCATATGAGTTTGAATGTGCATGTCGTGTGAAAGAAAGCTCCTTGCAATCTCTACTCCATGTGTTTAAGCATCTCGTGTAAGTGATTTGAATAGACAAGGCATAAATCACGTGTTATATCACATAGCCTATAGTTGCGAATAAACGAAATTCTCTGTTATTCAAAAAGAAAAAAGGAATATCTCTGTGCATATCCTGTGCTTATTTTATGAATGAGTGTTTAAATGAAAATTCAAGTAAGACATGGCTATGTCCCTAATGAATCAAACATTTAAGCTTTGAATGTGCATAACCTATGAAAGAAAGTTCTATGCTTAGCCATCGTTGCTTGCTTATGTGTTTAAGTGTTTATTAGTAAAGAAATTTGGTCATTCAGGGACTTAGAAATGGGTTTGAGTGGCTAGAATGAGGTTTATGGATAATGATCCATCCTCGGGGGCCTATGATTGCCTAATATGATAGTAATACATTAATACGTGATATGTGACTATTAAAAGTATTACTGCCTGCAACAGTTTTGGTTTTAAGGGGTCGGGGAATACTCACTAAGTGTGTGATTGCTCATCCCACTACTCTTTCCCCTTTTTCCCCAGATTTTCTTGGTGACAGGCAGAGGTCAATTCATTTATGTCAAAATGGAAGTTATTCTCACTTGAAAGGGAGTCATGTGTGCTTACAGTGGAGTAGTTTTGCTGTTTAATGATGTTGTAGAATGTATTCTTAGTTGTAAATGTATTTAAACAAGTATTCTAATTCATGTAGTGTATTCAGTTTAGGATTCACTCTGTACGGTCATGTAAGCCAACCAACTAATTTGTCAATTGTCTTTTTAGCTGAAGTTAGTTACATTTTGGGATGTAAATCCTAGTACTCTGATTGTGTGAGCCGTTGAGTTGCATCTTTCATTTCTCCTTTGTTAATGAACTATATTGTTTGATGTACTCCGAATGAGTTGCTCGTTTAGTTATGAACTCCAATGTGTAACCGTTGAGCCTATTTTAGAGTCCTTTATGCTTCCGTTGGTTGCAGGGATTTATTTTAAGACTTTTAGCCTGTGAAATGATAAGTTTTTTGGGAAAACTCTGCCCATTTCGCCCCAAAAATTAAGTAGGATTCGAGAAAAACGTAACACTCCTAGCCGTAGGGGCTGGGGGTGTTACAAGATGGTATCAGAACAAGGTCCTGTGACCACAGGCTGCGACCTGAGTCTTACATTTCATATAATTATCGAAGAACGTGTTCATGATGATGTGATTATGTCTCTTTCGTGTGTGTACATATGAGTTTTATGTGAATGCTAGTGCATCTAGCTAGTTAGGTACGGCTTGAGTGTGCTCATTAATTGAATGAATGAACCATTTGTTAGAATTTAGGTCGAGTGACTTGTATCCTCGTGAACAAGTTAAGTGTTAGCTCAATCGAAAGTTGCTTTGCTTATAAACCTTACCGATTTGAATCAAAAGTTTCAAGTGCACTTGGTTTGTACTCAAACAACTAAGAATGTTTTAACTCCAAGCTCATTCTTGCCCCTTAAGTACAAGTTGCTCCTCGAGCCCGATAATAGAGTGAGCAGATGCACTCAATGATTGGTAGGGAAAGAGCTAGAAGCGGTTAAACCATCCTCCTTTCAAAAAATAAAGGCTTGAAAAGTTGAAACCCCTCCTAAATGGTGAGCTAAGGTTTTTCTTTTGCATTAAAGATCTTTCTAATTATCTGGTTAGGCCTTACTGTTATACATGAAGACTTATATTTGTTTTACATTGATGTTTCGAATACCTACATATCAATATGCATTCGTTGCTTGAAGTGTTCATGACAAGTTGTTAGTAAGTAATTAAAGATTGTTTTCTTGACTAAAAGTCCTTTTAAATGATGCCTCTTTTTACGTAATTTCTTATTCACTAAAGGAACTATGTGAGAACTTCGTACACACGCATGTTAATATGGGTGATTATGATAGAGTCTAGTTGATTGTTACCTAAGTGTTATTCTTAGCCTCCGTAAATGTGCCATTAATGCTTAGATGAGCTCCTAACCCAAATTATCACTTACATAAGGAGTCTTCCTTATGTCCCATCACATGACCACTATTACTCACGAGTCGGCTAAGCGTTATGCTCATCGGGGCCTAGAATGCTATTCTTTTCATAAGAATGATAGTGTCCTGGCTATATCAACCCCAACACACCTAGAACGGAGATAAAAGGAAGAACCTGATAGACTTTGGAATTCTTATATCATATGTGTCACCTCGTCGCCTCTTGAGGAGATGATCTATACCTTTCCAACACTTCATAAGCTTTAACATCGAATGTTGAAACCAAGAATTTCCAAAGGAAATTGAACCGCCCTTTCGTACCACGAGTTCCTAAGACTCCTGCACCCACCCCATGAGAAACAAGCGTCACAAAACCTCAATGTATATCTGTAAGACCAATAATACCATTGTTCTTACTCCTTGCTAATTGATTGTTGACTAACTCCAAACAGTTTGGGGCAAACCTCGAGGTATAACCTTGACCTTAGGTTTTAAATGAGGGTTGCACTCATGTATACTTGCCTAGATGTCTTTTCGTGGGACACTACTGGGAGCCTGAATGCTTTAAAGCATAGTCCTAGCATTGTATGCAGTTTAAATCCCATAGAAGGTCATATAGTTATTTAAGTTCGTCATTCTTGACTAGTTATGTATTTTATGAATAAGTTGTTGCACTTCTTGGTGTTTACTTGACTTGAATCTGGTTTGGTATGTGACCTGATTATCCAGATGATTTAAGTTTCGTGATTCACGGCATTGCTATGCCATTAGGGGCTAATAAAGTCATCGACTATTTATGTAATGAAAAGTATTGGTGTGAAACGTTTATGATTTTAAATCAATGTAATTGAACCTTTCTGAGTCAGATGCTAACGTTCGTTATCTGTGAATATGTGAGCTATGTGAATGTGTTGCCAGCATGATGTATATAAGACATGTAACGAAGTGACTGGGCCATGTGAGCGTGGCAGAGTTGATATGACTGTGAATAAAATCCTACGTTAAGATTTTGCATGATATAGTGGTATATGATGTCTTACTGAACTAGAGTAGTACGTGCATCGCGAATTACTAGGAGAAAGACTAAACTCGACTTGTTCCCCGAACAGGATGACGGAAAACAACGATGAATCTCATACCGGACACCACCCCACTCCAAGACCCTATGTGAACCCGGATATTGGCTAGTCTGAGGGAGAGATTGGAAGCCCTCCGCCCCAGAAATGGGAACGGGCCTCATAGTCAGCTAGATAAAACCAACCCGCCTACGGGAGCAGAGCTTACCAACCTTTCACTACTGGAGCTACTGCAGAAACAAAGGGAGCAGCTGCAGCGACAGAATGACCACCTACAGAAATTGATGGAGGTCAAGGAGAAGAAGGTCAAGGAGGACAACTCGTATATGTTTAAAAGATTTACGAGTCACAATCCACCCATCTACAATGGCACCCCTGACCCCAAGGCCATTGAGGATTGGATCCGGGGCATGGAGAAGTTGTTCGACACTCTCCAATGCCCTGAGGAGTGAAGGTGGGCTTTGCTATGTTTTACCTTAAAGACAGGACCAACCTATGGTGGGCCACTGTGTGGGAGAGGCAACACGTGCCTGGATTGAATTGGAGGAGGTTTAACGAGCTAATTAAGGACCATTTCTATCCCGTGTCCCTCTAGAAGGCAAAGGAGAATGAATTTATGTGGCTGCAACAAGGGGGAATGAGTGTGCCAGAGTATGCCTCCAAGTTCATGGAACTTTTCCATTTTGCACCGGCCTTTATAGCTAATGAGAAGCTACAGATGAACCGTTTCGAGGCTGAACTCAACCCTGATATCAAAAAGACGATGTCGGTGCATCAGTACACCTCCTATGTGGACATGTATGACACTACGGTGAGTGTGGAGAGGGCGACAAAGGAAAGGAGTAACTACTTCAATGGGCAGCGCGGAATCAAAAGAAACGAGGATCATTGAGGGAACTTCCCCTCACAAGAGCTGTAAGAGGGGCCTCTTGGGGACCATTATTCAAACGACGATGCACATAAAGGTCCGTACCTCAACAATCGGCCCAGAGTGACCTGCAATGCTTGTGGAAAGTGGGGACATTACGCCCAAGAATGCCACTCGATTAAGAGGTGCTATTGCTGCAGGAGTCCCCAACATCAGATATGCGATTGCCTACATCTGTCGGCCAGGGTCATAGGGGATAGGGACAGCAGCCCCAACAGTACTATCAAAATAGTAGCAGATAAGCGGTCAACCCAAGTCATCAGGGCCGAGCACCCTAGTAGAACCAGGCTAAGCCCCCCAACCCACCACCGCGTACCACTGGGGGCAGAGTTTATATGACGCACAAGGAAGAAGCGAAGGATGCTGTGAATGTTGTGACTGGTATATTCTACATTCATTATCATGGAGTTTTCATGTGGGCGTAAATTATTGAAGTTTCGAGAACGAAACTTCCTTAAGGGGGGTAGTATGTAAAATCCTGAACATTTATTTTCGTGAGGTTGGAATATGTCACAGCTTATTTAAGTTTCAAGGACGAAACTTTCTTAAGTGGGGTAGTATGTGAAACCCCGAAAATTCATTTAGGGATGAGTGATAATCAACATGGACCGACCTAGGCCTTAGGACTTAAATCAATCCAAGTCAACCCAAAATTTTTCTTTTATTTCAAATCTTTATCTATTTCGGGAATTCCTTTTTATTTTCAACTTAGAAGAAGGTTTAATTTTTGTTTCTTTTTCAATTTTAGAAAAAAATATATACATTTAGAATAACTCTTCTTTTGTTTTGTTTTCTTTTCTAGAAAAAAAAAAAAAGAGTTATTTTGAATAACTCTTTTTCCCTCCTAAAACACCCTAACCCTAGTCTCTCTCCCCCCTTTCTTTTGTGAGCAGCTACCCTCCACATATTCTCTCTCTCTCTCTCTCTCGCTCTCTCTCTCTTCCTCTTGCTTTCTTTCCCTCACTTGTTCTCTCTCTCTCTCTCTCTCTCATCACCCCCTTCGTGCGCCACCACCACCAAACCGTTGGCACCACCGCAGCCAGAGCCACACTGTTAGCCAACCAGCACCACCACACGCCCATCTCCCCCTTGCTTGATTTAAAACCGAAGTAGGCGACGGTCGAATCACCTTCCTTCCCAAAACCCGATCAAGGTGCTGATTATTAGGCCTAATTAAGAAACCAAGCCCGTAATTGTACGAATTCCACGTAACAATCATGCCCTAACCCTTCCCTGAGGTTGTTTGAAAATGTGTTTGATGAAAATGGTAAGGGCTACCCTTAAATGTCTTTGTTTGACATGGAATAATGGAATTTTTTTTCGGTTGAACGTGGAATGAACATGTGGTTTGTGTTGGCCTAGCTTGGTATGTTAGTGTGCTTTAACAATTTGCACTGATTGTGTTGTAAAGAAAAACATATATATTGTGGAAAGTTATTTCGAGAAGTGTAATTTATGAGCATGTATATAGGCTGCTTGAATGTATGTGGTGTTGATGTTTGGGGGATTTTTCCTAAGTGAATGTAAGATAAAATATTTTGTGTGGCATGTGTTGAATTGTTTTGCTAAATCAGTGAGTGCATAGGTTACCAAACTGATTACATTGTGAAAATAATGTAGAACTGTTTTGGGACCAGCATGGGTTGGGTTGGAATGTGTATGCTGGTTAAAAATTAAGGTTAACTATGAATGTGTAAGTAACTGGTTAAGTGGGTGAGATTGGAAAGTCGTGGCTAGCGGTAACCATCCGAATTGACGGTAGGCCATGATATGGTTATCGGTAACCATCCAAGTTGACAGTAAGCCATGTTATGGTTAGCAGCAACCGTCCGAATTGACGGTAGGCCATAATATGGTTATCGGTAACCGTCCGAATTAACGGTAGGCCAAGTTATGGTTAGCGGTAACCGTCCGAATTGACGGTAGGCCAGGTTATGGTTAGTGGTAACCGTCCATGTTGACGGTAGGCCATGTTATGATTAGCGATAACCATCCAAGTGGACGGTGGGCCAGGTTATGGTTAAGCGGCTGCGTTAAACCCAAGCGCAAGACATGAGACCCAATGGGGTCACTCACCCGTAAGAACCTTAAAGTTATAAAAGAGACAGGTATGACTGTGTGCATCTGCTAAGAACGTGTGGATGTGGTCTGTTTGTCTTCCCTACCCCTAAAATGTTTTAAAAATGAGTTTGTGTGCGTGTTTTGACTATTAGGGTGATTGTTATTGAGTTTATCTCATTTTTGTGAAATGTTTTGTTTTTAGGTGAAGCGCACGAGCATAGGGATGGGAGTTCATATTGATGCAAGGTCGCACAATAAAATTTAGTAGAGTTCACTTTGTTATATTTAGACTTATTTCAGGTTGGACTTTGTTATATTATTGAAAGACTCAGACTGATGTTATAAATTAAGGATGTGGTTGTATTAGAGTTTTAATCGATACTAAGCCCGGTATTTCCAAGAAGGAAATACGGCGGTAACACCCTCAGTTAGGTTTTCACTGCCACATAGGTTAATATTAGTAATAAAAAAAGGAATTAGAAATTCGGGGTGTTACACGTAGTCTCTTCCTCTCTTCGCACATTGTATATCTTTCCAGGCCCCTATGGCCCTATTTGTCTTCCTGCTTTCTCAAAATTCAGAAACTCTTGAATATAGCGTCGGTAAGAATGACATTCTGGTCGAACTGCTTTTTCCATGTCAAATTGGTAGACCTGTTAGGCAATTTTGTCAGGTGTACTCGAGTTCATTAGTTAGAAACAATTGAGAGAAACGGCCCGGGCTGGTCGGTTCGACCGGTTGGACCGGGAACCGGTCCAATCAACGGGCTGGAAAACAAGTTAAGCCGTTTGGACGGTCAAACAGGAAAAAAACGGTCAAACCTGGTTGGACCAGCTGACTCGGTCAAACCGGCCAACCTACGGTTGGATCAGCTTTTTCTAGGTTCTTTAAAATCTTTTTTTTCGGCCCAAATAAACCCCAGGCCCTAGCCCCAAATGCCTTGGCATCCTCTCTCTGGGGAGTCAGGCCTGACGATTCGCAAAAACACTAGGCTTGTAGCGTCGCTCTCTGTAACACCCCCAACCCCTAGAGTTAGAAGTGTTAGCGATTTCTTAATTCCTACTTAAATTCTGGGGAAAAACGGACAGAGTTTTCCCTAAAAACTGACCATTTTTCAAGCTTAAAGCCTTACATTAAATTCCTACAATGAATAGAAGTATAAGAGGACACTGAAATAAGCTCAACGGCTACACGTCGGAGTTCATAGCTTTACGACCTACTCGCTCGGAGTACACCAAACACAATAGTTCAATAATAAAGAAGGAAATAAAAGATACAACTCAACGGATCACACATCCAGAGTACTAGATTTACATCCCAAAAAAATAACTAATTTCAGGTAAAAAGACAACTAGCTATTCAAATAGTTGGCTCATATGGCCATACAAAGTGACTTTTAAACAATATGAATTACATAAACTAATGTGCTTTGTTTACATACATTTACAACTCTAGGGATACATTATATTACATCGTTTAATATGAAAGTCCACTTCTATATATGCACACATGACACCTTTTCAAAGCAAGGTAGACTCCTACTCGACATAAGTAAATTGACTTCTACCTGTCACAATAAAAACCTGGGAAAAGGAAAAATAGTAATAAATGAGCAACTACACCCTCAGTGAGTATTTCCCGACCCCTTAAACCAAAACAGTTGCAGGCAATAATCCTAATGATAGCCACATATCACTTATTTAAGTAGTACTATTATCGTATTAAACGGCAGAGAATTTTGTTAATTCCCAACTATTAGGCTATGTGGTATAATACATAATTCATGTCATATCTGTCTAATCACTTATGAGAGATGCATAAGCACATGAAGCAAAGATTATGCAAGGAACTTTCTTTCACAGAATATGCATGTTTAAAACTTATATGCTTGATGCATTACAAGGATATAGCCATACTTTATTTGAAATTTCATTCAAACTATACTTGAAGTCTCATTCATAAGATATGCACAGGATATGCAAAAGAAGCTTTCTTTCTTTTTCCTAAAAACACTTTACTTAGCCTCTTGAGGCTCATATTCTTTAGAAAGAAATCTCTTTCATATTGGTCCTATAATGACCCTTATAAGCTTTTTGAATCTTATTTAAACTGGCCCCTTAGTGGCCCTTAAAATCTTTGTTTTTCCTGAAATACTTAAAATGGCGAAATGCCAACTGCTTTTCTTACTTATTAGGAAAATACTCTTGGCATAAGATCATTATAATGTGCTGGTTGGATGAGATCTATTCTCAATCCCTAGTGAGACCATCGCTTACGCTAAGCTCATCCTCCCAAGATGGCAACAAATTGGACCTTAACACTCATCACGGTCTCTAGGGTTTCCCACTACTGGGACTACTCCCTAGGCTAGGGATTCCTTCGTTCTAGCGGGTTCACTCCCATCTTACATATGCCCCTAAGCACGTTATCTTAGCCATTTAAAGCGTATGGCTATAGCGGCTAATAGGTTTGCTATCTCTTACAGTGAAATCATTTATCATGCAACTCACTCCTTTTTGAAATTCTTTATTCCTTAAAAACTGTATTCGTATAGTTAAAAATAGGCCATCATTCACTAATAGGTATGACTACTTTTATTTTCAACCACAAAAAACCTTCTTGTTCAAAATTTCACCCTCACACACATGATAAAGCTTAATGACATAAAGGGAGGGGGTTCACACGTAACACACTCAAACACTTCATAATTCAACTTGGTAGAATAAGCCACACATGGCCTCGCAATCCACACAAGTGTGGTCAATCACAACCCAGGCTCCCTCCTCACACAACATCGACCACAAAGAACCCCAAAAACTCTCATTAGTTCAACCTCGAGCCACCCAACTACCAACTCGGTTTCAATTTCACAATCATAACATTTTATCACAAAGATCATAATGAAATAAGTAATAGCGACATATATAATTATATAGAACATTCAACGTACCAAAATGAATTAATAAAGCATGAAACTATCATTGCATTTATAACTTGCAATTAGCAAGTAAGCATGCCAAATTCATGTCATTTTCAACGCATAATCTAGTCACATTAAGGCTTTTAGATTTGTTTTAATTAACCAAGATTATTAGGTCACTTCAAAGGTCATTTTTAAGCATGAATTAACCAAATTAGCATGTATCGATTTAAAGCATTCTTTACTCACAAAGTACCCAATTTGCTAATCATATAATCCCTAAACTTTGCTTGCTCTAGAATATCTCAGCCACCCGGTTAGCAACCTAGGGTATAACGTTCACATGTGACCTTCTAAACAGATTTTAGGCACACTAAAACTGAACCAACAGTACCTTCTAGCATAACTTCGCTTGTTTCACAATTCTCCAAATTAATCGATCAGTAAACTACGGCTTAACTCAACATGCAAGAATCCCGAAATTAGCATCATCATTATAATTACCCAATTTTCGTTCTAAATTCTCCAAATATTGATTAATAACTCATATTCAGACATGCATAAGCTAAAATCAGTAAAATTCATTGGAAATTAGTAATAATTTAGGAGGCGAGAAACACCCACCTTGAATCTAAGCTAAGGACCCATTCTAAGGGCTTCTAGCCTAGATTTGGATGCGTCAAAACCCTAATTTCGACGCTCTTGCTGGTATCACGCCTAACCCATGCGAACACACCCCAATCTGTATGCTGTCACCGCGAATTTGAACTCCTCAACCCTCCCTTTGGTTGCTCCTTGACTTAAATTCACCTCAGATTTATAGTAGAGGATAAAATGGCGTGGCTAGGGCAGATCCGACACCTGCTCGGTGCCTTGGGGTCTACAGAGAAGGCCACAAACACGGTGGATCTAGGTCTCGCGGGTGGCTGTGGCTAGGGACAGCCGGCTGGGTGCGAGTCAAGGTGTCGCCGGTGCTTCTCTTCTCTTCTCTCTCTCTCTCTCTCTCTCTCTCTCTCTCTCTCTCTCTCTCTTTGGTGGTTGCTAGGGAGGGGTCACGGGCAACCAAAAGAAGAACACCCCTCTCTCTCGTGTTTTTCATACAAATAAGGGGCTTCGACCCCTTTCCTTTTCTCTTTTTTTTTCTTTTTGGTCAGTTGCTAGTCAACTTTGGTTCTAGTTAGTCTAATCCTCTAACATTACTCAACCCAATCCGTAGCTCTTAGCCTTAATTCGAGCCTGTTAATACTAACGCCATCGAATTTTTCATTCCAGTTAATAACGCTCAGTCTGATATTTGACGAAATAAATTCTAAGGCTTGTCAAATCCAAGCACACTCTTGAATCTACTTGATTTAGTAATAGATAATAATCCTTATTAATGCTCATTAAAAATCATCGAAAAATTTTCAAAACCAATAATAATAACAATAGCAACAATAATATTCCTTTTTAATAAAATTATAGCTCACACAAGCACATCAACAATAATTTAACTCACATCATTACTAAAATATGATTTTATAACGTCAAAAGGCAAGACAGTCAGGTTAACGTAAAAATAAAGAATGCGGGTATTACACTCTCTCGACATCGGTTGTTCGTCGTCGGCATGCCAGCCGGTGTGTGCTGTTACGAACTGAAGCCTAGTTGAAGACTTGAAGGTAACACTCTCCCCGTCTCACTCCTTGAAGGCTCCTTCTCGTTCTCTACTTTCTCACCCTGAATCTTTCATCTCTCTACTCTGAACTCTCAACTCTCATTCTCTTAACTCTCAAACTCTCTCTCTCTCTCTCTCTCTCACTCTCAGGCTCGAGTGGATTGGCTGCCTGGCTGGGTTTCTTCCACGGTTGGGCACACAGTGGGCACTCGGCAAATGGCCAGATGCCACTCATGCCAAAACCGCGGCTGGACAAATTAGGCAATCGATGTGTTGATTGTTATTGCTTCACTTGATTGGTAACTTTTATTGCTTAATTAATTATTAATTTAGGTTAAGCTTGAAATTTCAATTAACGTTACTTGAATTGGTTGGTTCATGTTTGAACTTTTGGTTGTGAAATGTGAAATTATTCATGTTTGAACTTTAGGTTGTGAAATGTGACATTGTTCTTGTAATTTGCAAAAATTGTGATCTCTGTGCTCATGAATAAGAAAACTCATATAAATATGTAATCACTTAACTTGTAGGAACGCATGGATTCTAGTTCAACCCCTTCTATTCCAACCACAGATTTGTCAACTATTAATTCTCTATCAATTTGCCAAAAAACTGATCCGGCATGGTCATATGCTACAATGACTCAATCTGGTGTAGCTACTTATTTGCAATTTTTTTGAAAAAGTAATCAAAGGGGTGGTATTAATAGGATGAAAATGCATCTAGCTAGACAAAGTAGAGATGTAGATCGATGTAAAAAAGTGTCTAATGATGTTTGTTTTCGAATGGATGAAGGTTTAAAAGAAATTGCTCAACAAAAATTAGAGCGGCGAATGAATCATGAAGAAGGAAATCCCTATAGATCTTCTAGTTTTGAGTAAGAATTTCAAAGGCATAATGAGGGCATTTCAATTAATGAGGGTGGTAGTAGCAATCCCAATGCCAAAAGTTCATTGGGGAAGAGGAAAGCAAATTCAGGAATAACTTTCTATTTTCCTCAAGGGGCTGTCGTTAGTGCCCAACCTTTAATCAAGACAAAATTGCAAAGTCCTGAAAAGTGGAGGCAAGTTCATTTGTGTGTGGCTCGATTCTTTTATGATTGTTGCATTCCATTTAATTGTGCGCATTCTATTTACCATCAAGAAATGATTGATGTTGTAGCCTCAATTGGTTTTGGTTATAAGGGTCCTAGTTATGATGCTTTGAGAGTCAAACTTCTAGCAGAAGTGAAAAATGAAGTGAAGTTGCTTATTGACTCTTATAGAAGTGTTGATGTATTCCCTCAAGCAAACACCATACTCAAACAACAAATAGATTCGGACCAAGTGAGAACAATAGCAACTATTAAAACTCAAACCCAAACTAGTAGAGATACTGAGAGATAACCATAGCTAGCACCTCACTTGGACACAAAAACACCATCAAGCTTAGTACTAGGGCCCCTAACAACTCCTTGGATACAGAAACACCACCAAAGAGATGCTAGGACTCTTGCTAGATCACTACCTTACCTGGCCACAAGCAAGGATAAGCTAGAAGAGAGTTTGAGTATTTAAAGGAGCTAAGGCTCAACTTTATTCATAAGATAATCAAAATTCCTTTACATAAGCAGCAAGGGGGGGTTGTATACTCCCTTCCCACTTGCTTACAACAGCTAGAAATTCAAAAATAAGCTAACTAAACTAGGTTACAATCAATTTCCCAAAACAGTCCACAAGAGGCATGCAACCCGTAAGTGACACATCTTTAGTTGTTGATCTTGAGGACTTGGGGCATGTTTTTTTCGTGGGTAAATAGGGTGGGTAAAATGGTGAATTAGGTTGAAGTAGGTTCAGGTGGGTTGAGGTGGGTTGAAGTTGGTATTTTTTTTTTTGAGATGGGTTGAAATAGATTGAAGTAGGTTGAAGTGGGTTGATGTTTGTTGAAATGGGTTGAAATTGGTATATTTTTTATGTGGTGGGTTGAAATGGGTTAAAATAATAAGAATGTAACTAATGTGTGATAATTTATAAAGTTATCGAAATTTTGTGAAATTTTGGCTTACTCTTTTTCATTGTTTATTTTTTATTTTTTTATTTTTTATTTTTTATTTTTTATTTTTTTATTTTTTTATTTTTTTATTTTTTATTTTTTTATTTTTTATTTTTTATTTTTTATTTTTATTTTTAAAATTTTTCATTTTTCATTTTTCATTTTTCATTTTTCATTTTTTATTTTTTTATATTTTTATTTTTCATTTTTATTTTTTATTTTGTTATTTTTTATTTTTCATTTTTATTTTTTTTATTTTTTTATTTTTTAATTTTTAATTTTTACTTTTAATTTTTATTTTTTTTATTTTTTTATTTTTCATTTTTCATTTTTCACTTTTCATTTTTCATTTTTCATTTTTCATTTTTTATTTTTTATTTTTATTTTTTTATTTTTTATTTTTTTATTTTTAATTTTTAATTTTTAATTTTTTATTCCTTATTTTTTTATTTCTTATTTTTTATTTTTTATTTTTTATTTTTTAATTTCTTGGTTCTTATTTCTTATTTTTTATTTTTTTAATTTATTATTTTGTAATTTATTATTTATTTAATTTTAAATTTTTAATTTGTAATTTTTATTCAAAAAATAAAAATTAAAATTAAAAACTAAAAAATAAAAAGTAAAAAATAAAACAAACAACGTAAAAAATACAATAAAAAATAAAAAATGAAAAATGAAAAATAAAAAATGAAAAATAAAAAATAAAAAGAAAAATAAAAAACTAAAAAAATAAAATGTAAAAACTAACAAAATAAAAAAATAAAAAAGTTAAAAGTAAAAAGTAAAAAAAATAAAAAAATAAAAAATAAAAAAATAAACAATGAAAAATAAAAAATAAAAAAGAATGAACAAAAATTTCACAAAATTTCAATAACTTCATAAATTATCACACATTAGTTACATTCTCATTATTTTAACCCACTTCAATCCACCATATACAAAATATACCAACTTTAACGCACTTCAACCTACATCAACCCACTTCAATCTAGTTCAACCTATTTCAACCCACTTCAAAAAAAAAAAATACCAACTTCAGCCTACCTCAACCTACCTCAACCTACTTCAACCGACTTTACCCTTTTTCCCACCCAATGTACTCACAAAAACAACAGACCCTAAATCCCATATGATACTTTACAAATTATTAAAATTATGAAGGGGGTGGGTTGAAGTAGGTTGAAGTGGGTTGAAGTAGGTTGAGGTAGATTGAAGTGGGTTGAAGTTGGTAAATGTGGATTGACCCACGAAAAAAACAGGCCCTAAGGTGTCGACTGAGGGCTAAATCAAGTACTAATATTCAGCTTGGACCTCTAATCAAGTGCTTTGCAAGTGGCTGCCTCCTTGAGAAACAAAAGCAAGTCATAATCACCAAGTACAACCGGCTAGTCTTTACCCGGGTAAAGGGAATTATATCCCTAACTTTGCTGGTTAATAGCTCCTCAAGTGTGTAATCTGACTGAGGTTTTTTATGGCCATTTATAATATTTTTAAGGTACTACCAAACCATAAAAGTTTCAGCTCGAAATTGGAAGGATTGGGCGCCAAAACAGGAGCATTTCCAGAACTATGCAAAACTGGACAGTTTTGCATACCTGACTTGTACAACTGATTTAAGGGGACAAATGAACTCCAAATCACTTGCAACTTGTTTTATTGGATCAAGCACTTCTTGAAATTCAACCTAGGCCAATTGCATCCCAATGATATCTTTAGGAGGGTTAGGAAATCAGGTACACAAAACTAGGTTTGTGCACTGGTTTAATTCCGGGAAAGGCTAAAAATTGACTTAGCAATAACTTGAACATTCCATGGCCTTTGGTGCTTGTACTTGGACTCTCTTGCTGGTCTTGAGGGTTTGTTTCATGTCTCATGGATGGACCTCCATCATCCTCCCTTTGTTTGGAAGAATTTGACCTCAAATTTGCTAAATGATCATCTTTTAAGAACGGACTTAGATCCGCCACATTGAATGTGGCCGAAACACCATAGTCCCCGGGCAAATTGACCTTGTATGCATTTTCATTCACCCTTTATAAGATCTCAAAAGGGCCATTTGCCCGGGGCATCAACTTGTTCTTGCGTTTAGATGGGAATTGCTCCTTTCTCAAGTGAATCCATACTAGATCCACGGGTTGAAACACCACTCTCTTCTTGTGCTTGTTTGCTTGGGCTTGGTAGAAAGCATTGGACTTCTCTATATTGCACTTAACTAGCTCATGGAGTCTTTGAATCTCCTCAACCCTTTTGCTTGCCTCCACACTTAGCTTCTCATCCATGGCATTGGGAGTAAGATCAAGGGGGCTCACTGGATCTACCCCGTAGACAACCTTGAAGAGGGACATTCCTGTGGCCTTGCTTGGTACCCTATTGTATGCAAATTCCGCATGTGGAAGAAGCAAATCCCATGCCTTGGCGTTGGGTTTTAACTAAGGCCCTTAAGAGAGTTCCCCAGGTCCTACTAGGGACCTCGGTTTGCCATCCGTTTGGGGATGACAAGTAGTGCTATACTCGAGCTTAGTTCCCATCTTCTTCCATAAGGTAACCTAAAAGTGACTGAGGAACTTGGTGCCACAGTCCGAGACTATGGACCTTGGAATACCATCCAATCTCATGACCTCCTTGAAGTATAAGTCGGCAATGTGAGTGGCATCATTGGTCTTGTTGCAAGGTATGAAATGAGCCATCTTGGAAAAGCGATCCACCACCACAAAGATGGAGTCTTTGTTCTTTTGAGTTCTTGATAAGCCAAGGATGAAATACATGCTCACATCAACCTATGGAATTGTGGGAACGGGTAAAGGTGTGTATAAACCGTGAGGGAGTGAGTGACTCTTAGCCACTTAACGTGTAACACACCTTCTCAAGATGTCTTGCACATCCTTACTCATGCTAGGCCAAAAGTAATGCTCCCTTAGCATGAGAAGGGTCTTCTTCTCATTGAAATGACCGGCCAATGATTCGCCATGTATTTCTCTAATAAGCAACTCACGAGTTCCACACTTTGGGATACACAAACGGGTGCCTTTGAACAAATATCCCTCTTAAATCAAGAAGTCCCCTTTTGGGTGCCTTTGACATTTCTTGTGTAACTCCCCAAAATCCTCATCATCTTCATAAAGGGACTTAAGATGCTCAAACCCAAGGATAAAAGCATCAAGTTGAAACAAAAGTAGATACCTTCTTGATAGTGCATCGGCTCCAAGGTTTAGTTTCCCAGACTTGTGTTTGATGGTGAAATGAAAAGACTGGAGGTATTCCACCCACTTAGCATGCTGTGAGTTAAGCTTGTATTTCCCTTGAACGTATTATAAGGCCTTATGGTCCGAATGCAAAATATACTCACTAGCGACCAAGCAATGACTCCAATGTTCAAGACACCTCAAA
The DNA here is from genome assembly GCA_029747015.1 of Carnegiea gigantea. NCBI lineage: Eukaryota > Viridiplantae > Streptophyta > Magnoliopsida > Caryophyllales > Cactaceae > Carnegiea > Carnegiea gigantea. Next base: position 303,329 of record JAKOGI010000910.1, on the reverse strand, counting down.
ATGGCATAAAACTCCTTGTTGTATGTGGAGTACTTCCTCCTTGAGTCACATAATTTTTCACTAAAGAAGGCGAGGGGCTTGCCTTCTTGAGTGAGTACTCCACCAATTCCCCCTCTGGAAGCATCAAATTCAACTTTAAAGACCTTGTCAAAGCAAGGTAAGATAGTGACAAAATCGGGGCTTGAGTGAGTTCGGATTTGATCTCTTCAAAGGCTTCTTGTGCTTTGGGGGTCCACTTGAAAGATAAGCCTTTGATCACCTCGGTCATAGGGGCCATAATAGTGCTAAAGTTCCTAATGAATTGCCTATAGAATGAGGCTAATCCACGAAAACTTCGCACGTCATGAATGCTATTTGGAGTCAGCCAAGACCGAATGGCCTCCACTTTGCTCTCATCTACCTTGATGCCGTGGGCAGTCACAATGTAGCATAGAAAAGTCACCTCATGTGTGAAAAAGGTGCACTTTTCTAGGTTCCCATAAAGCTTCTCCTTCTCAAGGACCATCATGACTTGAGTTAAATGGTCACGGTGCTTTTCTTCACTCTTGGTATAGATCAAAATATCGTCAAAGTACACCACCAAAAACCTACCAATGTAGGGCCGAAACACTTGATTCATAAGTCTCATGAAGGTACTTGGTGCATTTGACAACCCGAATGGCATGACTAGCCACTCATATAAGCCTCCTTTTGTCTTGAAAGACGTCTTCTACTCATCCCCTTCTCTAATACAGATTTGATAGTAGCCACTCTTCAAATCTACCTTGGAAAACACACATGAGCTGTGGAGTTCATCAAGCATATCCTCAGGCCGTGGTATGGCAAGCGTATACTTGATAGTTATCTTATTGATGGCTCGACTATCCACATACATCCGCATGCTCCCATCTTTCTTTGGGAACAAGGGAGCCGGAACGGCACAAGGACTAAGGCTCTTCCTAACCAATCCCTTAGAGATCCACTCTGCTACTTGCCTTTGAACCTCCATGGTCTCCTTAGAATTCATCATATAGGCCGGTTTGTTATGAAGTATGGCTCCGGGAATGAGGTCTATGTGGTGTTGTATGGCTCTTTTTGGGGGTAAACCCGCGGGGATATCTTTAGGGAAAACATGGCTAAAGTGCTCAAGTAGGGAAATGGCTATGGATTGGCTTGGTGTAGAACCTTCGAACTCATCGAGGGAAGTGAGGACCCATTCCCTAAAGGCCTTGAACTCGTGGTATGAGGCCTTAAGAAGGGGCTCACTACAAGTGAGTAGTACGTCCGAATGTTCTTGGCTTTTTTGTGCCTTGTGTTTGTAGAGTTGGGATGGGCTTAAAGGGGTAAAAGTGATCTTCTTCCCATCGTTAGAAAAGGTATAAGTATTCAAGTAGCCATCATGCATCACTTTTTTATGAAACAACCACGGTCTTCCCAACAAAAGATGACAAGCATCCATGGGAATGATGTCACACCACAGCTCATCATGGTAGCTCTTTCCAATGGAGAAAGAGATCAAACATCTTGAATTAACTTGCAAGCATTTACCTTGGTTGAGCCATTGTATGTTGTACGGGTGGAGGTGTCGTGGCTTGGAGGTTGAATTTCTCCACCATGCTAAGTGAAGCCACATTTGCACAACTCCCTCCGTTAATGATCAAGGAACATACCTTCCCTTAAACCGTGCATCTAGTGTGAAAGATGTTCTCCCTTTGTTCCTCCTCAGCTCCTTTGATTCCACTCAAGGCTCTACGTAACACCAACAACTCTCCTTCTTCCGCCTCCTCTACGACCTCCTCTTGCTCATCCATGAAACACACCTCCTTTTCCTCCTCCATTTCCTCCTCCTTAGTTGCCTCCCATTCGGCCAAGGAGATGATTCTCCTATTTGGGCAATCCGAAGCTCTGTGACCAAGGCCTTGGCATTTAAAACACTTTCTAGTGTTTAAAGAGTCGGGGTTTGGTCTATTTTATGGAGCTAGGCCCTTTTATGGAGCTTCATCATTTTGTAGGGTGGAGTTGAACCCGTGGGTTTAGGGGGTGGAAATGAGCTCCCCTTGTTAAAAGGTTGGCTCTTGGGTGGGGGTTTTGGAAGGTCTCTTTTGAGGGGCTTGGCTTTCTTTTGTTGTTCCACTTTGTGGGCTAGGACACACACCTCATCAAAGGTGGAATATTGTTGTAACTCTACTATATGGGCATACCTGGGATCAAGTCCTCCCAAGTATCTCACAATAGTTTGGTCCTTAGCCTCTTGAAGGTCACATTTGATCAATAGCTTTTCAAATTCTCTAGTATACTTCTCCACACTCATGGTTCCTTAGGTCAAGTTGTGTAGTTGGGAGTAACTATCTTGAAGGTAAGAAGGGGGTAGGAACGGTCCTTAAAGCTTAGACTTCATTTTCTCCCAAGTTCGAATTTTGCCTTTCCTTTTTCTAACTCTTTTGGCACACAAGTTGGTCCACCGAAGAGAAGCATATTTCCTAAGCCTAAAAGCAATAAGTTTTACCTTCTTATCCTCCGGAATCTCCTTGTAGTCGAAAACTCTTTCCATGGTGTGGAGCCATTCCAGGAACTCGTCGGGATCAAGCTTCCCTTCGGATTCCGGGACCTCTACCTTGATATCACCAAGGTTTGGTTGAATTCTTCGACTCCTTCTCGGCCTTCTATTAGGCTCTTATTCACTAGATAACCCAAAGGGATTGCTTCCTTCATCATCTTGTTCACTGTGGGCAGATTTGGATGAAGTAGTCTAAAGAGAACTTCTACTGGCTGTCTTCTTTTGTTTCAAGGACTCACCGAGTTGGCATCTCAAATACTCATTATGGCTCTTGATTTCCTCATTCTGAAGCCTCATTTCTTTATAATTCCTCATGAGGGCCTCAAATTTTTCCTCCAAAGACATGCTTGTATTCATGCCTCAATTCGGCTTCTATCACGGGTTCTTTGTAGCTGGTTGTGTTTGGGCAGTGTGGGTCAAGGCCAAGGAGAAACCTTAGCTCTAATACCAAGATGATGTATTCCCTTAAGCAAACGCCACACTCAAATAGCAAATAGATTCGGACCAAGTAAGAACCATAGCAACTTTAAAAACTCAAACCCAAACTAGTAGAGATAGTGAGAGATAATCCTAGCTAGCACCTGACTTGGATACAGAAACACCACCAGCTTAGTACTAGGGCCCCTAACAACTCCTTGGATACATAAACACCACCAAAGAGATGCTAGGACTCTTGCTAGATCACCACCTTACCCGGCCACAAGCAAGGATAAGCTAGAAGAGAGTTTGAGTATTTAAAGGAGCTAAGGCTCAACTTCATTCATAAGATGATCAAAAGTCCTTTACATGAGCAGCAAGGGGGGGTCATAAACTCCCTTTCCACTTGCTTACAACAGCTAGAAATTCAAAAATAAGCTAACTAAACTAGGTTGCAATTGGTTTCCCAAAACAGTCCACAAGAGGCAAGATGCAACCCGTAAGTGACACATCTTTAGTTGTTGATCTTGAGGACTTAGGTGCCGACTTAAGGCTAAATCAAGTACTAATCTTCAGCTTGGACCTCTACTCAAGTGCTTTGCAAGTGGCTACCTCCTTGAGAACACAAAAGCAAGTCATAATCACCAAGTACAATCGGCTAGTCTTTACCCTGGTAAAGGGAACTAATTCCCTAACTTTGCTGGCTAATAGCTCCTCAAGTGTGTAATTTGACTGAGGTTTTTTATGGCCATTTGATAATATTTTTAAGGTACTACCAAGCCATAAATGTTTCCATTTGAAATTAGGAGGATTGGGTACCAAAACAGGAGCATTTCCAGGACCGTGCAAAACTAGGCAGTTTTGCATACCTGACTTGTACAACTGATTTGAGGGGGCAAATGAACTCCAAATCACTTGCAACTTGTTTTATTAGATCAAGCACTTCTTGAACTTCAACCTAGGCCGATTGCACCCCAATCATATCCTTAGAAGGGTTAGGAAATCAGGTACACAAGACTGGGTTTGTGCACTGGTTCAATTCCGGGAAGGGCCGAAACTTGACTTAGCAATAACTTGATCATTCCGTGGCCTTCGGTGCTTGTACTTGGACTCTCTTGCTGGTCTTAAAGGCTTGTTTCATGTCCCATAGATGGGCCTCCATCAAGTGTTTGGAATGACACTAGATGCACTATCATGGCTGATGGATGGACTGATGGTAGACACAAAAGTTTGATTAATTTGCTTGTGTATTGCCCTAAAGGAATTGCCTTCATTAAATCTGTTGATGCATCTGCTATTGTGACTGATGCTCAACTCGTTTGCAATCTATTTTCTGAAATTGTTGACATGGTTGGTGCTTCAAATGTTGTGCATCTTGTTACTGACAATAGGAGCAATTTTAAAGCTACTGGGAGGTTGTTGAATGAGAAATATGGAAATATTTGTTGGTCTCCATGTGCTGCTCATTGTTTGAATTTGATTTTGCAAGATATTTCTAAAATGCCTCATGTTGTTGATCTTGCTCAACGTGGATCTCAAGTGACTAAGTTTTTATATAATCATAAATGGCCATTGGGCTGATTGAGAAAAAGACCTGGATGGATGGAGTTATTACGTCCTGGGGATACCAGGTTTGCCACTACATTCATTGCTTTGAAAAGTCTTTATGACCATAAGCTTGATTTGCAAGCTATGGTTACTAGTTCTGAATTTCATGCATGGAGACCTTCTAGGTCAACAAGAGGCAAAGCAACAAAAGAAATCATTCTAGATTCTAAGTTTTGGAATGATTGTTTAGTAATTGTGAAAATTGTTAGTCCCCCCATAAGATTGCTTCGTATTGTTGATTCCGATGAGAAACCGACTTTAGGCTATGTTTATGAGGGGATGCATAGAGAAAAAAAGGCAATTAAGGAAATTTTTATGAACAAGAAGAGGTTGTATAGCCCTTACACTCGAATTGTGAAGGATAGATGGGATAAGCAATTGCGCAAAAGTATACATGCTGCTGCATATTGGTTAAATCCTGCATTTTAATATGAACAAGATAGGTTTTGCCAAAAGCCTGAGGTTATTGTTGGTTTGCTCAATGTTATTGACTCCAAGTTTGGTGGGAGTAGTTCAAAACTCGTTGAAGAGACTAGAATCTTCCATGATCGAGACATGGGATTTGGAAGACAAGCTTTTGACTAATGTCAAGACTACTCGCCCAGATATGCTACTAATTCAATTTTTTTCAATTGTTAATAGTTCCTTAATATATTTGAGATAACGTAATTTTGAATATGTACATTTTTATTTATTAACCTTCGTTTATTTTGTGATTTTAATGTAGATGAATGGTGGTGAATATTTGCACATGATTGTCCACATCTCACAAAATTGGCCATAAAGCTTCTTAGTCAAACCGCATCATCTTCGGGATGTGAGCGTAACCGGAGCGTTTTCGAGCGCATCCACACAAAGAAGAGAAATAGGTTGGGGCATGATAAGATGAATGACCTTGTCTATATGCATTATAATCTTCGATTAAAGAATAGGCAAGTTAACTTATTTTTTTCATACAATTGTTATTATAATTTTTATATATAATGTTTATAATTTGTCTATTTATATGATATAGACTTTATAGCAAGAAAAGATCATATGGTCCAATTGATATTGATTGCATAGAGAAAATTAATTTTTGGGTGGTTGAGGATGAACCCCAAAATGAGCTAAATTATGATGAGTTAGAAGAAATGCTTCACAATGATCAAGCCACTCAACCTCGCAATGAGCCTAGAGTTGGTATATAATGAGTAATTTATGTGAATACTAATTACTTTATAAACTTCACAAGTTACCAACTCAAATTACTCGTGAATTTTGCAAGTGGATGTTGATGATGATGAAGATGATGATAATGGTAAAAGTAGTGGACCTCGTAATAGTGACAATGAAGATGACTTGATGATGTATCCCGAAGGATTGGATTTATCTTCATTTGGCGATGCTAGAGGAAGGCATACAAGTCGCTATTGTAATGAATTTGATTTTGGGGATGACTAGTTGTGCTACTTGTGTTTTGGACATGGATTGTTTTCCTCTATTGTTATGTGAACATTTATATGCCCTTTTGTTGTTGACGTTAGCTTCGTTAAACGTTGGTTAGTGGTACTTGTAGACATCAAGCGTAGGATTATTTGTTGTTGTATTTGTGTATTGAATGTGTAGAAAACTTGAGCCTTAAATAGATGTTTATGTCGTACTTTATAGTGTTGTACAGAGCGATGTAGTAAAATTTGAAAAAAACAATTATAACTATAGGTAAAAAAAATTTCCAGGTTCACTGGGTTGCGCCGGTTTAACCCAGTTTGACGATAAACTGGATCAATCGGTCCAACCCCAGTCCAAACGGTCTGACCAGTTGAACCATTGACCCACTCAGCCGATCGATTCGATTACCGGGTCGGTTCTCTCACCCTTGGTTAGCAAAAGCCACTGGTTTCTCCAACCTGCTGTATGATATGGGTCTTGGTCAAACCAAGGTTAAGAGAACCGACCCAGTAATCGAATCGGCTGGTGGAGTGGGTAGATGGTTCAACCGGTCAGACCGTTTGGACCGGGGTTGGATCGGTTGACCCGATTTACTGTCAAATCGGGTTAAACCGGCACAACCTGGTGAGCCCAGGAAATTTTTCTAAATATATTTGTTATATTTTTTTTTCAAATTTTACTACGTCGTTCTATACAACATAATTGTATGATATAAACATAAAATTGAGTATTAAATGCTCAGATTTTCCACACAGTTGAGTTCTGGGCCAAAAAAAAAAACACGAGTTCTGAACCCAAAAAAAAAAAAAAAAAACCGATTTTTTGCCAAAAAAAACTAGGAAAATCCGGTCAAACCCGGTTGGACCGGTCAACCGGGTCAACCGAATTTGACCGGTTTTTTCCGGTTTGACCTGCAAAACGGTTCTGCATAGTTTCCAGACCGATTGACCGACTGGTTCCCAATTGAACCAATCGGTCCGGTCCGGTTCTCTCAACGTTGGGTCAAACCAACCGGTCCGCATCACACTGGTAAATGTGTCAAACACATTGTCCCATGGACCCCCCCTCAATGGCAAACCCTCTCTGCATCTCTCCCTACCCTTGGTTGTTGCCACCTTGCGCCACCATCTCTATCACCACTTATCATCCCCCAGCAGCCCCACCTTGCATGGGCACGCCCCCCCCCCCCTTTTTCCCCCAAGCTGGATTACGTACAACACTGAAAATTGTTTCAATGTTTAAATTACTTACTCTTATAACATGATAGCAAACAGATTTCATCCTTCTAATCCCACCACTAGCAAGCCTCCCAAGGTGTAATCTTGGCTGTGAGATCTACTTGGGTTCATAAGAGGCATGTTAAATTAAGTAGGGCATAAATTTTCAAGGGAATTTAAGACTTTCAAGGCCATAGATTACTTAGTTCTAGTCCTGTTTGATCAGGCCGGCAGCATCTTGGACAAACAGCTTGTGAGACTGAGATCTTCACCTCAGACGACTGTCACATCCAACAATTCAGCCTCGGCGTACTTACCAACAATTATCTTATGAAATCATCAAAACCCACAGCAAATCTTCATGCTATAATTATCATCATCCCGCCAACAAGAGAATGAAAGCCAATTTAGATTATTACAACTACAAAAATGAGATCCACAGAATGGAGTAATAGAAATATCCACTGCCTTCTTGTTTTGTCTCAGATTGACTAAACCGAAAGCATGCTTAATCTTGTGTAGGTGCACCTTGGTTGAGCTCCGCAAATCTTAGCCCAACACGCATTGAGTGCTTGAGAAATTTCTCAGCACAACGCCGAACACACGCCTCCTCCTGCTTGTCCAGGGTCTTACGTCTGAAGGTGTCAACACAATCAGTGAAGCATCTCTCCACCAGAGAATTGTACATCCTTAGACTGAATTTTAGATATAAACAGATTGTCATCAAATCATGCAAAAAGAGATCGACGCAGTTAATTAACTATGAGCTTCTGAGATATGAGAAAACGGCAGGTGCAAGATAATAGACCTGAACCTACAGCCCAACGACAAAGGGAAGGCACCAAAAGACTGGAAAGAGCTTTCACAACTCCAATAGAGAGCAGTACTACAAATCTATAAATGCATGCTTCAAAAGCATGGCAAGGGATGGGTCCCAGCACCCTTTCATGCAGCAGAGGCATTCCCCAAAGGCAGCATCTATCAACGCATTTCATGCAATCCAGACTTTGAGATTGAAATTTTCAAATTCTTTTCGGGTGTATAACTTCATTGAAAGCTGATTGATTAAACCTGCATTAAAAGACCAAAATACATCGCCCATAACCCGCAATACTCAGAAATCAAGAATTTCCAGGATCAATGGAAGTATTTTGGTCCAATCTCTACTTCACTGGGTGGTAATATCATAAATACCGCTATTTTAAATCCTTTTTAATTTGCAGCTGGCTTGCTGTTCTATGCTCCTGTCTTTGGTTGAGTTTAACCGTATGCTGTTCCTATAGTCCCCGCCCCTCTTTTCTATTTTATATCCTCTGTCTCACTTTGTGTGAACTATTCACATATGGGTTGCCTATTTGGCTAATGGAGCAAGGGAGTGAATTTTGCATGTTACTACTGCACTAAAATAGATAACACCAAGGCTGAATTCTGAATTCTAAAATAAAGCACACCAATTTAGCAATGAAAGCAAACTGGCTTTTGATGGGTATTTGAGGCGGAGATCATTAGGTGAAAATGAAGATGACCAAATATGGATCTAAGCATCTAACCAACGCGGGGATTTGCACGGCCCAAATGTTGGTAACCTTACGTTTGGCAAGCTCTAGAGAGGCCGTTGCAAAAGACCACTGAACAGTTTGGTACAAAATAGGGAAAACTTCTTAATAAATTTCTGCAGTAAAATGGCCTGATTACCCTAGACCTAGAAGATTAAGCACTGAACCCACATAGAGTTAGGGACATAGCAAAGCTGCTGTCACCACTTCAAGAACCCATCAGGTTTGAATCCATGCATACATAAAGCACGCATGTCAGGGTGAGAGTTTGTGTTCCAAAAGAAACAATTAATTAAAAAAACCAGAAATTGAAGAAAAAGGAAACTCGGACCAGAATTTCAATGTCTCAACTTCAAACAGCAGGGCAATGCCCACCATAACAAATAGAATTTGCAAAAATAGGTGAACAAATTAGGAATTTGGAACGAGAAAGAACTTGTGTGGGATATCCATGACAATGACGGTCATATTGATTTTTATACCAACTTGTCAACTCGAAGGGATCAAAGAATTGTACATAGGTTTCATCACTTACATTTCTTTGACTAGCAACTTCGCATTTTTTTTAGCCATGATTTTGAGGTTAAATGGTTTTTCATGAATTTCTGCAGTACATAATTATATGTTTCTACATAGAATATATATATATATATATATATATATATATATATATATATTAAATTACAATTATCGGTAATGGACAAGTTCCTTGATCAATTATTAACGATCTAAAAAGTTTACAGCTTCTCGCTTAACGTTGTTAATCAAACCACGATCACAACTTAAGTTTTACACAATAGCATCCGCCATTTCGAAACTGAATGCACCCATGGCAACATAAACTATCCAATAGGATGGGTGTATCCACTTCTAGCAGACCAGTAAAGCGAACAAATTACCAGCAAAAAAAAAGGGTTGGGGTCATGCTTTTTCAGGTCCAGTCAAAGTCTCCTGTTGACAAGTTCAATTTTTCTGTTCAAATTAAAAGCAGTACTTAAGGGAAGGAAAAAATGGACTCAACTTGATTATGCAGTTGATGCAATTTGGAAGCCTAAAGCGCCCAAAAAAGCATATTTTTTGCTTGGACACCCACCAAAAGAAAGATTCGGATCAAGGACATGCTTAAAAGGAGAAACTTTAAGTTGCCTGCTAAGTGTCAGGCCGCATATCCCAGGGAGGAAAATTCCGTAGACCACCTTTTTGTCCATTGTCGTTGGGTCTTAGCATTATGGCATTTGCCATTGTCATCAATGGGATAGCAGGCTGCCTGATGTATATGTGGGTGGCAAGTGAACCAAATCAAACTCCAACTCAAAATAAGCCAAATTGGGAAGAGAAATGAAAGATGGATGAGATGGATGAAGCACTTCACTACACAAGAAAAAGGGATAGAACAAGATCTTGTAATTGAGATAATCCTTCACGGAGCCACTCAATGACTTGATCTTGGGCTAATTCTCTTGTCTTAACCAAGGAATCACTCCAATTGGAAAAGGAAGAGAACCTAGAACACCACTTGAATTTGCCACAATTCAAGATATAGAACTAGGAATTTAGTTGCACTTTTGAGAAACACACTCAAAGTACTTGTATTGCTTTGGAAATTTCTTACAATGCTGAATGAATAGCTTCACACGCCCCTCCCCTTTTATAGACTCAGCAAAAGACAATCAAAGGACTCAAATAACTCCTAACAATTAAAACTAGCTAATGAAAAGTCTAAGAAAAATGAAAAGACTCATCATAAAAGGGGTGGGGGAGGTTACAAGGAATATTCTAGGATTTTTGCAGCTGATTACATCAATCTAGAAGCATCTAAAACGTGCACAATATCAGCCACACAAGTATATGTAACCGAAGACTCTTCATATTCCCAGCATTAATCCTTGCAACTGCCTCAACTTCAACAGAGCATAACTTCCAGAATACTCGGCCAAATCACGCGTTCTTGGGCTTGTTAGAAAGCCCTGGAAGTCTATTTTCCAGAATGGGCTCATTTGCTCAATTTGGATAAGCGGTTTGAAAGTTATGGCCCAAACAATGCACCTATCTCAGACTGGACTGGATCAGCATAACGTACCTTTGAGTGATATTTTGCCCAATCAAATGATGTCCAAATTAAACAAACTTGGGCTTATTTGAAAGCTGAAATCTTAAACTTCAAAACCATGTGGAGCCTCAAGTTGTGGGTCCACTTGAGCTTGTCCAAAAGTGGTCACAAAAATCGGGTTCCGCAGGGATGAATTCGGCACCAAATTTCTAGCAAAGTTTAACCTCTTTTTGACCTCTCCATAGTGTCGCGAGTCTTTGAACTCACTTAAGAAGACCAAATAGGCACATTTCCATGCATGATCTTCTTTGACCCTTTTCTTCTTTGAAGTTGACCTTAAATAAAAATAAAAATAAAAATGATGCATATGGGAATATGCATCATACTCCCCGGGTGGTTTTGAGTTTGTCCTCAAACTCAATGGGTTAGCAAGCTTCTCAAGAAAGGGGTCACGCTCACAATATGGGAGCTTTTGGGGAAGGAGGTCACAGGGCATCACCTCTAGAGAGATATAGAAGAGGGTGAGGGGAGGATGATAAAACGGGTCATACCTGGTGAGGAGAAGAGGCGGAAGTGGGAAATCTTCTTTGGGGGCAAGGGTTTGGGAAGGATGAATGAGGGTTAAGGCTTGTCGGTCCTTTTGTGGTTTGAGGGGTTGGGAAGGTTGAATGGGGGTTAAGGTGAATTCTTCTTGGGTCAAGAGTTGCTCAACTTCTTCAATAACCCCACATGCCTCCAACTCGGGTGCTTGGAGTTCGGTAGGGCGTACTTCTTGAATCAAGAGTTGTTCAAACTCTTCAGCAACCCTACATGGCTTCATCACTTCAAGGTCTTTAACTACATGCTCTTCAATTCTTGGGGTTATGCTCAAATTCACCTCATTATCTTCTTGGCACCCTTCTTGGGTGAAGGATTGCTCAATTTCTTGCACAATCTCTTCTTACTTCAACTCGGAGCTTTGGGCCTCAAGTTCAAAGGTCTCTTCACCACCACAGTCACCAAAAACAAGAGGTAGATCAACTAGGCTTGAAGCTTTTTCTCCAAGGATCTCTTCATCTTTGTTTGGCTTTTGAGAAACCTTCTCTAAGTGAAGTATTTCTTCTTTTTCAACCTTGAGTGCAATTTCTTCTTCAAGGCTTTCCTCCTGATCGTTCTCCTCTTTCACGGCTTTCCTTTCTTCCAAGGTAATGACCTCGTTATTTGGGCAATCCGTGGATAAGTGTCCAAGCCCTTGGCACTTGAGACACCTCCTAGGTTGTGGGGGAAAGATCATTTGTGGGGTTGGTTCTTTTTGTGGGGTGGAAGGGAATGAACCCGTGAGCTTAACGGAGATACTTTCTTTCATGGGCATGTAAGTGGATGGGTAAAAGGAACCCTTCAACTTACTACTCAATTTCTTCCAAGTTCTCACCTTTTCTTTTCCTTTCTTTTTTCGCTCAAACTTGTATTTATTCCACCACTGAAGTGCACATCCTCTCAATCTTGAAATAACCACTTTGAACTTCTCTTGGTCACTAAGGATACAACAAGCAAAAACTCGTTCCACCTTAGATAACCAACCTGCGAACTCTTCCTTTTCGCCATGAAATTTTGGAATTGCAAAGCAAGCATATCCAATATCAATAAGAGCTAGTTCTTTCTCCAAGTTCTTTGAAGACGGCATGAAGGATGAGGTCTAGGGTTCTTCGTGGATTGATTTGAAACGTAAGTTGGCTGTGGCAAAGGTGGCACGGTCGTGCAAGGGGGCACGGTCAGGCCGTGCTATGCTTCGGCTGAAGAAAATGCAGAAAAGTAGAGTGGCACGGTCGTGCTTGGAGGCACGGGGGCACCGTGCTCCGTCTCGACTTGAAGATTTCTGGAAAATGAATATGGCACGGTCGTGCGTGGTTGCACGGGGGCACCGTGCTGCTTCTCTGGTCTTCGAGACTCGGTTTGCCGGTTTGTGCCTCTTTTTGTTTTTTTGTATTTTGGCTTTTTGGGATGTGTTTGGGTGTGATGTGGGTCACTTAAAAACCTTGGCTCTGATACCAATTGATGTATATGTGGGTGGCAAGTGAACCAAATCAAACTCCAACTCAAAATAAGCCAAATTAGGAAGAGAAATGAAAGATGGATGAGATGGATGAAGCACTTTACTACACAAGAAAAAGGGATAGAACAAGATCTTGTAATTGAGATAATCCTTCACGGAGCCACTCAATGACTTGACCTTGGGCTAATTCTCTTGTCTTAACCAAGGAATTATGATGCATATTCCCATATGCATCATTTTTATTTTTATTTTTATTTAAGGTCAACTTCAAAGAAGAAAAGGGTCAAAGAAGATCATGCATGGAAATGTGCCTATTTGGTCTTCTTAAGTGAGTTCAAAGACTCGCGACACTATGGAGAGGTCAAAAAGAGGTTCAGCTTTGCTAGAAATTTGGTACCGAATTCATCCCTGCGGAACCCGATTTTTGTGGCCACTTTTGGACAAGCTCAAGTGGCCCCACAACTTGAGGGCCCATGTGCTTTTGAAGCTTAAGATTTCATCTTTCAAATAAGCCCAAGTTTGTTTAATTTGGACGTCATTTGATTGGGCAAAATATCACTCAAAGGTACGTTATGCTGATCCAGTCCAGTCTGAGATAGGTGCATTGTTTGAGCCATAACTTTCAAACCGCTTATCCAAATTGAGCAAATGAGCCATTCTGGAAAATAGACTTCCAGGGCTTTCTAACAAGCCCAAGAACGCGTGATTTGTCCGAGTATTCTGGAAGTTATGCTCTGTTGAAGTTGAGGCAGTTGCAAGGATTAATGCTGGAAATATGAAGAGTCTTCGGTTACATATACTTGTGTGGCTGATATTGTGCACGTTTTAGATGCTTCTAGATTGATGTAATCAGCTGCAAAAATCCTAGAATATTCCTTGTAACCTCCCCCACCCCCTTTTATGATGTGTCTTTTCATTTTTCTTAGACTTTTCATTAGCTAGTTTTAATTGTTAGGAGTTATTTGAGTCTTTTGATTGTCTTTTGCTGAGTCTATAAAAGGGGGGGGGCATGTGAAGCTAATCATTCAGCATTGTAAGAAATTTCCAAAGCAATACAAGTACTTTGAGTGTGTTTCTCAAAAGTGCAACTAAATTCCTATTCTATATCTTGAATTGTGGCAAATTCAAGTGGTGTTCTAGGTTCTCTTCCTTTTCCAATTGGAGTGATTCCTTGGTTAAGACAAGAGAATTAGCCCAAGGTCAAGTCATTGAGTGGCTCCGTGAAGGATTATCTCAATTACAAGATCTTGTTCTATCCCTTTTTCTTGTGTAGTGAAGTGCTTCATCCATCTCATCCATCTTTCATTTCTCTTCCCAATTTGGCTTATTTTGAGTTGGAGTTTGATTTGGTTCACTTGCCACCCACATATACATCACTGCCACCTCAAACTATAAATGATATTTTGGTGGTATGGGGAAGAAGGTTAAAGAAGAATTGGGTCCTAAGAGCTTGGAGATTCATGCCACAGGCTATTTGATGGATTTTGAGGGCGAAGTTAGGTCTATTTAAGACTTCAACCATAATTCCTTTAAGAACTTTGTATAGTTGGAATCAAGTTCTTGATCATGGTAAAAAGTTGACTTTTCTAGAGTTTGCTGATATGATTATTGCAAATAGCTTGAGGACATGATGTTATTTTGTGATATCGCTTCGTTGTCTACATACCCCTTGGTGTCTTATTATTACAAACCTTTTGACTACTCATCAAAAACAAAAAAAGGGTCAAACCCATGAAGAAACTTCTGGGTCAATATGGATCCATGTCAAAACTAGATTATCTGACTTCGAGTTTGAATCCAGCCTAGTTTTCAAGAAATTCTGATTGACAATTATAGATAGGCTCGTTTCACCAAGTCTACTTTACAAGCTCTCTTAAATTTCATTAGCTCTAAATAGTAGTCTTCTGATGTTTAATTTCAGCAACTCTTGACAATGGTTACTCAACTCTTTACTTCTTGAATCATGCAAATGATAAGAGAGTTATATCAGATGAATGTAGTATCCACTAGATAGTTTCTAAACCCAAAACTTTTCAAGAATGTCAAGCTTCAAAGGGTTGTATGAAGAGCCAGTCAGCGATTTTTCGAGGAGCAACAATTAAATGTTGCTTTGTAAAGTGTATTACTAAGTATGACAAGTCTATTACCATAGACATAATTTCTAAATATGAGGAAATGCTTTAACCTATTATGCACCTATAGAGTTGGAAAAAGCTGACCTGACACACAATTGCCAACCTAAACCCGACACAAAATTAAGTAGGTTTAGGTAGAGATTTTAGACACGTTTAATTAATTGGATTGACACATTTAACCCGTTTAATTAAACGGGTTAGGCTCAAGTCGAGATTTTCGACATGAAAAATAACTCATTTAACCCGCTTAATTAAACTCATTTAACCCGCTTAATTAAAGAGGTTGATAGATCAAACCAGTTTAACCTATTTATTCGTTTACCCCTTTACATGTCAAGTTTTTAGATTTTTGTTTGGTAGTAAGAAAGGGGGAATGAAAAATTTTAGCTAATTTTAGGTTTTGGGAGGGGGGCATTTTCCCCCTTTTGTTCATTGTTGGGGTCGGTTGAGAGACCATAAGGGCTACTGCTAGGGTTTTATTGCCTGTATAACACCCCCCAAAATATCTCCATCAGAAAACCTAACTCAACTCATTTCATTTCATTCTCTCTCACCTCAGCAACCCGTCTCCTGCTCTCTCTCTCTCTCTCTCTCGCTCTCTCTCTCTCTCTCTCTCTCTCTCTATCTCTCTATAGAATCACGATCTCCATTCTGTCTCATATCTCCAATGGCGGTTCAAGCCGCTGAAAGTGTCCATGCTTACTAGTATATAAGTGTTGCAATGTGTCACATGGAGGGGGAAAAAGTTTCTGTGTCCCACCCTAAAAAACTAAAACATAAACTCTCATTAAAATGATAGTGAACTTTTTACGTTCATCTCCATACACCCCTTGTATCGTTTAAGGGGAAGGAAAAAAGGGAAAAAAGGGGGCCCTGATGTTCCAAAATCCAGAATGAGAAAGAAAAAACCCCAAAGTAGCAGCGCAGCATGGCCAGTAGAAGAAGACGAACAGGAAGAGGGGGAAAGAGGAGGCGGACATCTCGACCACTCAACTCGAGTCATCAGCGACTACTAGAGATAGATATTCAATCATGTCTTCCTCTAGTGGAAGTGTGTGCTAGTTCTTACTCCTCACACTGTAAGATTGTGTTTGGACTTAGGAAAGTAGGATGGAAAGAAGAAAAAAAAACAAAATGGGAAAAAGAAGATTTTCTTCCATTGTTTAGATCTAAGAAAAATACAATGGAAGAAACTTGAATGGAAAATGAATTATTTTTAGGCTATATGATTTTCCTCCCAAAACAATGAGGAAAGTTGATGGAAAATCCACACCAAACTGTCCACGATTAGAGTTTCATCTACAGCTTCAACATCCTCTCTCTTTCTCTCTACCAAGGAATTTTTCTCTCATCCCCCTATCATGCTCCCTTTGTTTTGCTCAAAACCATGACTGTTTCTCTTTCTCTTTCTCTCTCTATAAAAGATATAGGTTTTAATTGAAGAATATCACAATTTAGGGCTCAATCTGAAATAATTATTTGAAATTGATTTGGTTTTGAAGACTTTATAGTGTAGAATGAAGACCTAATGAATTAAAACCAAAAAAATTGTGGTTGAAGGGAGATTATTTGGTAAAAAGGTTCGAAATTTTGGGATTAAAAAAAGACAAAATGCAAATTGGAAGTGGAAGGTTCACCATTGATGGAGTAGAAGATGATGATCGATGGAAAAAAAAAATGATTTGGTAAAACTGCATGCTCTCTAATGATGTTAGAGAAAAGGGGTGGAGGATGTGGGGAAAGGATTTGCTAAAGCCAGGGTGGATTGGGAATTTTTTTTTTTTTTTAACCCTTTCACTTTTCTTTACACCAAACAAAGGAAAAAAAGTTGATTTTCTGGTAACTTTTTTTCCTCTAAACTTTTTTTCTTTACTACTTTTTTTCTAGTAAAGGTTCTTCAATCCAAACAGAGCCTAAGAGTTTCGATATTAGGGTTTGCAATTAGGGTTTCCAAATCAAAGCTTATTTGACCAAATATACTCCACTATGTTATCCAAGACTTTGGTAAGTTAAAACTAATTGAGGGCCCCTACTCGAATTTATCATCCAAGACTAGGTACGTTTTTTCTAGAAATTTTGATGTTTTCAAAGCTAATTTATCCTCAAGAAAGCCCTTGCATATATTCAATCCTGAATAATGGCTCACAGCTCCCTAATTACTTTCCCCCACCTATTTCCTCTAAGCGCTACATTTCACATTGAAGCAGAGAGAAACACCAACTTTCCTAGTTGGCCTCATACTTCCACACTAAGTCCTGACATTTCTCACAGCTCTCCAAGTCTTTATTATCCCCCTTTTCCTTGCTCGGCCAGCTAAGCTGATGGTGATATATACATGCTACATGCACATCTCCCAAATCCTTCTATGCATATCCTCCCTTCAAATTTCTGGGCACCCATCTGCCTTTGTGCAATTCAGGATGTATTGACATATCAATGTTTTTTCTGGGTTGGATTTACATATTTCAGTTGATTTTATAAATTTACAGTTTAATCAATTGAGTTATTATCAAAACAATATAATCATATATGGTCTTTCCACGCTTTTTGGCTGATATATAAGACTACGAATTTGACAAATCCTGCTAATCTACAGATAAATTTGCCAATGTGTAATATCTATTAAAGTTATCAATCGTTGAAATATTGCAACATCTTGATGCAGTTCAAAATTTATAAAATTTAAATTCACAAAAGCATTTAATGATACATGCATTCTTAAGGTTATATTATCTTGAATGAAGAGGGACGGAATAAGGATTAAGTACAGGAAACAATCATCTTCTACCTATTCTTTCCCCTTCAACTTCTCTACAAATCAGCTGCTCAATATGCAGAAAAAAGAACCACAGGCTTTTGACCTAGCCTTTCACGCAAATTTACAATCTTTATCTCCGGTGGACCATTTCCCATCCAATGGAACTCCCGTCACATACAAGATCTTAGGTAGTCCTGCACCAAGCCACTCAGGGCCTACTCGTGTGTGTGTGTGTGTGTGTGTGTGTGTGTGTGTACACACACATATATACATATATACATACATACACACATATATACACATATATATACATATATATACATATATACATATACATATACATATAAACCTGTCAATTCGGGTGGGCGGGTCAAATACGGGTCGGATGTGTTTGGATTCGGATAAAATACAGATCGGGTGTATTTCAAGTTCGGGTAAAATACGAGCGAGCGTATTTCGATTTTACGGGTTTCGGATCAACCCAACGGATTTGAAGTGCATTTTTAGTGAATTATTTCTTTTTTTTTTGGTCGAAATGAAAAATTCGGCATATTTATTAGTTAAAATTGTCTGTATTTAATAAAAAAGCATTGTAATTGTAATTTCTTCAAAGAATATCAAAAATATCCGAACTTCTAAACATGATATATGAAATTCATGTGCGGGTGGACAGAGTCACGTTTGGATAGGTTGGCCCGTACATTAAAATATTAATAATTGGTTAGGTCATTCATGGGTCAGCCCATCTAAAGCATGTTAACGAGTCAGAGTAGTTTGACCCGTTAATAACCCGTTTAATAATTTGATGTTTCATTAATTAACCTAATATTACCTAATCAGACATACTTTATTAGTATATCAATCCTAACAATAACATAAGTTGGTCCATTGCCTAACATTGCATCAGGTTCGAGACTAATTAGAAGGAATCCAAACAAAAGAATATTATATACGCACAAGATATTATAATTACCTGTTAATTATAAAATCAAAATTTTAGGTTATTATAGAGTAATTTTATTTAAAATGTGATGAGACGTATTCATTTTATCAAGAACATAATGGTATGACTCGCATATTTTCAATACTTATCTAATTTTAAATTGTTTTTCTTAATATTAGAGTTGTTTCATGGCCATTTTCTAAAATTGCACCATTTATAAGTTGCATACGACGTTTTATGCATAAAAACAGGAACCATTGTCTAATTTGGGAAGAGATGTAATAATTGTATAACGTCTCTCTAAACGATCCGTTATAATGAAAAATTATTACTGTCAAGAGTAAAAAATTAAAGAAAATAAAAAGTAAATACATAATATTCGGGTTAAACGGGCGGGTTCGGGTCGAGAAAATCGTGTTTAAAACCCAAAACTTTCAAGCGGGTTCGGATCGGGTCAATTTTTACCAAGTCTATATACATATATACAAATATATATGTATGCATAAATATGCATCTTAGTTTAAAAAAGCGCGCCTCGCAGTGAGGCGAGGGCTGTGTCACCTCAGGGGGTGTGAGGCGAGGCGAATGCTTAAAGCGGGGTGAGGCGTGGGCTTCAGCGCGCCTCAAGGCGAAGCGCGAGGCGACCGAAAAGCGCGCTTCATGGAACCGTTGAACAAGAAGAGGATTTTTTTTAACAAAAAATAAGCAGACTTGCCTTCTCCCGACCCGAGAACACCCTAGCCTTCTCCCAGACCCTCTGCTCAAGCCTTTCCATGGCTATCTCTGCTACGAATCTCCATTTCAGGCTTCAACCACAAATCTCCAGGTACGAATCTCCATTTCTCTTCCTTCTCTGCTGCGAATTTTTCTTCCCCTCTTCTTCTTCTGTTGTTTTGGCCCTTTTTGTGGTCTTTCGGTTGTCGTTTGGCTGCTGTTCTTGCTTCTTCTCCTCTTCCTTTTCTTGGTCGGCCATCTCTGTTGGCCATGGTGGTGTTTTCGGCCACCTTTCTCTCTCTCTCCTCCCCCCCATTGCTGTCGGGGGCTTGGGTGGGGAATGGGCTGCATCTTCTTTTTTTTTTTTCGTGCGCACTGGGCAGAGGCAGACCTGACCTTAAGCCTTCAACGCCCTTTTTTTTGGGGGGGGGGGTATGTTAAATTGTTAACCTTTTCAATGTTAATTGTTGAATTGCTAATTACTTTTATGTTTCTAGAGTTGAATTGCTTTGTGTGTTTAGACTTTTATGTTTCTAGACTTTTATGTTACTTTATTTTTGGGGGTATGTTAAATTCTTTTTCATGTTAATTGATGAATTGCCAATTACTTTTATCTTTTTCATGTTAATTGATAAACTGCTAATTACTTTTTTTTGGGTTATGTTAAATCTTTAATCTTTTTTTAGGTATGTTAAATTCTTAATCTTTTTCTTGTTAATTGATGAACGGCTTTGTGTGTTATGCTTGTTTTTATATTTTTGGACTTGTAGTAACTTATATGTGTGCTTCCAGGTGCTCTGATATGATATCATCGTGTCCTTAAGACTATTTGCGATATTTTCTAAACTTTTACTGTTGTCTAATCACTTCTTTGACATCATTAATTAGCTTATTTGTCAAAACTGTGCATTAAGATTGATTTGAAAGTATTTTAGCGTAAAAGTGCGCCTCGCGTCCATGATGCGTGCGCCTTCGCCTCGCGGCTCATGCTTCGCGCCTAGGGACCCTTTGCGCCTAAGTGCGCCTTTTAAAACTAAGATATGTATATGTATGTATATACGTCTATATCTACACACACACACACACACACACACACATATAGATATATACAAATACATACATATACATACAGATATACACATACATACATATATATACATACACATACACACATATATATATATATACACATATACATATATGTATATACATCTATACGTATGCATATATGTATACACATGTATGTATGTATGTATGTTTGTATATATGTGTGTGTGTCTATATACATATCTACATATATACATACATATATATACACATATATCTACATATACACACATATACACATATATCTAGATATATGTATGTGTATATATATGTGTGTGTGTGTGTGTGTGTGTGTGTGTGTGTGTGTGTGTGTATTATATGTATGTATATGTATGTATATGTATATGTATATATAATATATATAATATATATATATATATATATATATATATTCATTCCCCCTTCCAAAGGACAAATCTTCTAAAGGATATTTTTGGTTATGCAATAAGCAAGAAGGCGACATTGATAGGCAAGTTCCATAAACAACACAAATACCATAACACACAGGGGACTTCGCATTCATCCTACGAACTAATGACCACAAAAAAATGGAAATAAAAAATAAAATAAATTAGAAATCAATAGCTAACCCGCAGTGACATCCAAAAGCAGACACAACCCACAGACTAAACAAGCCATTAGCGATAACCTTATTCCATCACATCTAAGCCAGAATTAGGATTTTTTTTTTTTTCAAATCGCGAAATTACATTGGACGTAACAATTCAGACAATAAAATCGGCCACAAGAACTTCCAAAAAGTTTAATTTCTTACTTCATGTTCCATATTGATCTATCAATTCGTAAGTGCTAGTTCTTAAAGGCAAGCAAACTGCTTGAAGTAGGGGTAAAAAGGAAGAAGCGGAAGAGAGAGAACCTGTCGCGGATCTGAAGCTGATCGATCATGGCAGCCATTTTCAACTGATCTTCCTGAGGGAGATTGTTAAGGTCGCCGAGCATGCTCTTGTCCATTTTCTCAGCGTAACTCTCTCTCGGCAAAAACCCTTGTCTCGGAATGAATTGTTTTACCACCTAAAACCCTAGCTACAAGTCACCTCGCCAGCCACCTCTTGAGGACAACCAAAAAAAAAAAGAGCCCCAACCAGAATATATTATTATTATTTTCATTCATCCAAAACAATATATTGCTTCCTCCATTCTATATACATAGTCAAGTTTGACAATTACATAAAACTAAGCACAAAATGTATTTATAACTACAAAAATATTGATTATTTTTTGGATAAGTAACATTTGACAGTATTATGTGACTTGAGCCAATGATGTTTTTGACAATGAACTAATATTTTGATATTTATGCAATGCATGGCAAATCTAATGGATTTTTAATTACAGTAGTTACCTATAAAGTTCTTAAACAAATTATTTACCAAACTTGTCAAGATATTCAATTTTTAAGGTTTCTTCAAAAAAATAATAACTTTATGAGATGAAGCAGTTATTGACGAATACAAGTTATGGGAACAATAACAACACCACCATCTCCCAGTGTGGGTTCCGCTTATCAATTAAAAATTTCTAATGTATTGAAATATATTATAAATTAATTTAGCAAATATTTTAAATAGCATTTAATTTCTCTATAATAATTTAAAAATCATGACAATTTAGAAAGTTATCTCATTTATTTTAAAAATGAATATCATAAGTAACTTGTAATATTCAGTATTAATTTTTATGAAAAAATTTATTAGCAAATATTTAATAAAGGTCAAAGCATTCAGTAAGACCCTAGGTTAAAAGCAATTAGGTGTGAAATTAGGTTAGGAATTGGTTTGAAAATCATAAGCTAACATCAGTTTGCCCCTTTTTTAGTAAGAAAATCTTTCGTACTTAAGTAGGTTTTGAACTCATGATATACACGAACATGTTTAAAATTACAATAAAAAATCCAATAAGTGCTTATGTATGATATTTGTTAATATTTTGTGATATGAAATAGTATAATATATGCATATGACAATCAAATTGTAACATTTCAAACTTGATCCAAATGGATAGAAATAAAAAAAAATTAGGCATCTATTAACTTGAGCTAAATACAAAAATAATGTAATAAATCAAAATATGTAAATAAACAAATTGAATCAGATGATCATGTTGTAATTCATTCTTTAATTTGTAGCACAAATAAGCAGTGTGCAACTATAGGCCAACCTCAAGAGATAATCAACATAAGCGAATTACGAACAAACTTATATATAGCAAACACATAAGAAATGACGGACAAACTTGCCTACATCCACATATTCACCCAAGACCAAAACCATCAGAAAATACATCACAAATGAGGGGCAAACTTGCCATGGTCCTTATATTCACCCAAGACTCAAAACCATTAGGGGCTTATTTAGTGAATGAAACAAGAATGGAATGGAATGGAATCAAGACTTGAATCTTGGGGGTGGTATGAAACTTGAATTATGAACTCAGTTGTTTGGTAACAGCTGGAATGGAATCAAGTTCCAGTCCTTGCTATTTGATGAATAGTTATAGAATAGAATCAAACCTGTTTTTATTTTAAAATATTGCATGCAATTATAAATTATTGTTTTAATTTTTATTATTTTGTTTTGTTAAAAATGAAGTTCTGTCACGTTATTTTTGAACCATTTGAGTATCTAATTTTATTATCATTAATTATAAATAATCATTTTGTACTTTTTTAATAGCTTACTATTATTTTGTACTTTTTTCCTTTTTTTGATTGACATGTATCTAAACTTGGAAGAGCACAATCGAATAAACCTATAAACATTACACATCAATGGTGAACAAAACTAACATTAAAAATAAATATTCGCAAATAAGTTTCATGTTCATCTTCTACTACTCACACAAGAAGATGGTATCTAAAGCCCCCAAAAAAAAAAAAAAAAAAGCACAAACTAGTTTCATGTTCACCTTACACTTATAATCATCAAAACATTACAAAGTGACATCCACATATGCCATCTAATAACAACACAAGCATAATCTAAAGCAGGAAGCTCATATTAGCTTCAATGATATGGAGGCCAATTCGGATTAATAAGATTGGTGATGAAATCTTTCTTCCACTCATCATCAGGATAGTTATAAAAGATGGATAAGTTATTCTCATCGGAAGCCAACTTCCTTCCATCATTACTTCAAATCTAGTGAGCCCGGGAATTTTCATCACTTCATTGAACAAACCTTTCATTTTTTTTTATCAAACTCCTTTTGTTTTTGATCAAGATGTAGCTCCCGAGCGATGATTACTTGCCCATGTTGCTGAGTAGGAGTGAAAGCACTTGCAATGGTTTCCATATGAGAATTCATACCACTTATAAAACTAGATATGTTAGAAGACAGATTAGTGAAAGTAGAAGTTAAGTCTACAACCTTTGACATTCTCTTTTTCCCTTGCTTGTTCGAGTTTTCTCCTTTCTTGCCCTTTTTGAAATTTGTGGAGATGGTTGAGCTGATTGAACTGACTCATCGTCCTCCTCCTCTTCACCTTCTCCATCCGTATCAAGATCGATGACCTCGTTATCATTCTGCAAGTTATCCACTGCTTCTAAATAGTCCTCACAACTAGCTCCAATAGCCCTATTAGCACCAAAAATTTTCTCAGACTCATCAAGAAAGGAAAAAGGAACACCCCATAGTCCTTTTGCATTTTTATGATTCTGAAATATTAAACAACATTATAAAGATAACAACATATTAAAGATAATAGTAAACACAAAGTACACAATATTAGCAATTTTACCTTACATAAATCATCATATAATTGTCTTTCACACTTGATCGTTTTGGTAGTGTCATCCCAACTGAATCCAAATGTATGGAACATCTTAACCAACACATTATATTTGTCCCTAAACCATTTGGTCTTGGAGTCAATATGAGGCATGCTTTTAAACCACATCTAAGACACTTTGCATTCATCATTTCCTCTTACTTTACCAGACACCCACTTTTGAAAGTTTCCCTCTACCTTTTATAGAGGATTAACACTCAACTCCAATAATCCATAAACAAGAGCCCACTGCTCTTCCTTGGTCCAAAATTGCTTGTTTTCCCTTTTCCAGGTTGAGAATTTTGACTTACATCCATCCTACTCCCACCTCGAGAATTTTAAGTTTGTTCCATCCTGCTTTTAGCTTGAGAACTTTGGCTAAATTCTATCCTATGTCACATTAAACCACATATGAAACACATAAAATAAATACACCAAAGTTTAAACAAGTACGCCATAGTTTCAAACATCATACATTATAATTTAGAACATCGTATATCATAACACCTTAAGTTCATAAATCATAGCACATAAGTTCAACACAAATAGTTTTAACACATTATCTATTCCTATTTGACCTAGCTTGCCAAGTATTAAACAAAGTTTGGGCCAAGGAATTTTGAAAAGTCGTCTAAGCATTAGATGTTTCAAAGTGAGTAACATACTCAACTTCATCATCACTGTCGTCATCATCATCTGCTTCTTCCTCATCTTTATCCTCAAACACTACCTCGTCATCCATTGGCATATATTTTCAAAGTAAGATATGTAATAGAGCACATGCTAGAACCATACAACCTTAAGTACGTATAAGAAAGTATGAAGGGGATCTAAGAATATCCCATCATCCTTTTGATAGTCTAAAGCATCGCTCTATTACATTTCTAACTTTAGAATGTTTCATATTGAAGTACTCTTCTGCACTTACTGCTTGTCGATCCCTCTACTCTTTCAAGTGATACCAATGACCTCTATATGGTGTCAGGAATCCCTCACAATTAATATATCTGGCATCTACCAAATAATATGTACCTTGACAAGTACGAAAAAAAAGGATTATTTATTATCGTGAGAATATTATGGTCATTAAATATGTATTTGTCTTATAATTGTTACGGTGGGGAACTTTTAAACCATTAAACCTAGAAAGTGCATCTCGAGAACACGACTATCATGTGCAGATCCTTTCCAACCTGGAAACACATAGGTAAATTCCACATTAGGCGTGCATGAACCCAAAACATTCATAGCAACAATATCTTTCCTAGTCCAATACCTTGGTCTATCCTCAATAGGTACATGGGCGTTAATGTATGTACCATCTAAAGCACCTATGCAATTCTATAAGACAACATAGATAAACAACTTTTTCAACGCATATGTTGTAGTTAGGTTTATTAAGAATTAGGCACAAAAGTTGCATTACCTTAAAATATTTTCATCTACTATCTTCGTAGTCTTATATTATAGGCATAGGCTTCTTGAGCAAGTGCATATGCAACTTCAAAACCTCTAGAAGGCAACAAGGGAACTTTCTACTCATACTTAGGGCCAGCCAAAAAAATCCATACCCGCCTAGAACCTACAAAACCTGTTCCAATGGATATGGGTATGGGTGGACAAAATGGAAAAAAATGGGTATGGGTAGGTATTGCTAAAATGGATATGGGTATGAGTATGGGTATAGGTCCTACCCACCCCATACCCGTTTAATCAATACCTGCCCCGTACACACCCCATATTCGTCCCATATCAAACTTGTACCTGTTTATATAAAGTTCTAATTTGTTACTTATACTTGGATATTTTGCTAGTAGCTTTGAGGTGTATGATATTCAAAACTTCAGTGAGATACTTTGGTAGAAACTGTAATTCTCAAGTGCTAATTTATTGCTTCAATTGGCAAACTTTTAGTTGTATTTAATATGATATGATATGTTGTTAGAAGCTTGCGATTAATATGACAAATTGGCTATTTGATGTCAACATGGGTACAAAACGAGTTTAAATCTTTTTGTCTATATGTATCCAAATTAAACCCGCATACCCGTTATACCCAGTGAGTATGGGTATAGGTATGGGTATGAGTATTAATTTTGAAAATGGGTGTAAGTGAGGGTACAGCTAAACCCGCTCCGCACATAGGGCTGAGAAAAAAAACCGGGTACCCCGTTTCAGACCTAGAACTAGTTTGGACCTGTCAAATACAGACCTGAACTCGATAAGACCGGTTTCGAGATAGGTTCCAAAATTTAGGACCCGGTTATCGGGTCCTGAAAATTTGGACCCAGATCCAGTACCTGATACCTGATCAAAATTTAAAGAATTTTGTTATAAAAAAATATAAAAAGTAAGCCCTAATTCTTCAAGTGATGCATTTTTTGTACCGAGACCTAACTCTCAACTATCCCAATTTAACCATTTGTCTTTTGTCCTTTTAATTTATTCCCGACTTACTCTTTATGCATCTTGATCGCCATGGATTTCTTCCTTCAAGTTTTAACTCTTTTCCTGATGAGCCTTGCTGCTTACTACATAGCTGGTTTCGTATCATTTTGATAGTTTCTGTCTCTTTCTCTCTCTATTTCAAGTGAATTAAAATAATTTTTGGGTTTCTAATTCATTTTGTAATCTTGATTTGTGCATTTCTGATTAATATTATCTAGAATTATCTGAATTTATTTTAAAGTACGTGAATCTTCTTTACTGCTTATTTCGTATATAATTTATCCTTATAATTTGGTTTTAGGAATTTAGCTTCAGATATGAGTACTCAACTTCTTTCAATCCTTCACTCTCCGTATTATATTAGGGGGACAATGAGAAGCAACCGGCTACTCGGAATCAGACCTGGTCCCGACCAGGTTTGGGACCGAGTCCAAATTCTAGGACCCGATTCCAACTGAGTCCAGGATCGGTTCCAAATTTTAGGACCCAATTCCAACCGGATCTAGTTCTGGTTCCTAAAATTCCAACCGGGTACTCGGTCCTGCTCCCCCCTACCCGTACCCGCCCTACTGCCACTCTTACTCATACTTTCTCTACTTTGATAAAATAACTTCCTACTGCCATATTCTTGAACTGATGAGCCAATGTATTAAAAAAACATCGCATCAATCTCTTGTAAGGACATATATCTAGTACCAGTTAAACCTCCAATATTCCTAACCATTTCACATAATGTATTGAAAGTATACCTATTCATGTGAAGCTCACTTTTACAGTAACATCGTTAACTCTAATTAAGTTGTTCAAATTCACTATTCTACAATGCTTATTTTCTCTATAGGACAATTTTACTTTTTATATTTCGCGGATAACAATGGTCATCATCAACCACATAAATATCACCAAAAGTACAACATTTATAATAAGTAGAATTGTGACAATCTATTGCATCATTAGCAACACTTGACAAGAAGGAGCCATATGCTGTTGAAATCATTTTGGCAAATTCATAAATCATTATTCAAGTAAATGACCATATGAAATCACATGAGTACTAGGCAACTCCCAAGCAAATGAGCATGAAGATGGGCAGATTTTATGCATCCTCCACAAAATAAACATATGAGCACTAATTCGCCAAAAAAAAAACCCATTATGACTTTGTGAATACCATTCTGGTGTTCTGACCTTTTGAACACTGATTTTCAACATAGTGTTATTATTTTCTCTAATTTTCAACCAAAAAATCCAAAAAAAAAAGGTGAACAAGAGGGATAATTCAAGATCTAGAATCACAAATCGAAACCCACGACTACTAATTCAACATTTAGAACAAGGAATCTAAATTCATGGCTAATTCAAGAATTTAAACCAAAAAAAAGAGGACGAAATGTCGATGTTACCTTTGGTTCAAGCAGCATCACGATGCTTCCGGCTGATCGACGATGGGAAATGATTGGGCTCCAGTGGAGATGACGACTGAGCGATGTCGGGTCGACGACTGACGATGACTTGCATCGGGAGTTGTCTCTAGGGTTTTGTTGGGCGAGAGGGTGTGAAAATGAAGAAGAACATGCATATGTTCACGAAATAATGGGCTTGGAATGAAAATTTTTTTTTTCTTTTATTATTTTAAAATAATACTCATTCCTGGGCGGTTGGAAACTTGATACCCTATAAGTGTTAGGGGGTTCAAGTTCATTAGGATTAGAAAGGAACTTGAAATCTTGGGTATCAAGTCCTTTCAAAACTCTCACTAAACAATAAGAAAAGGAACTTGAACCCTCAAGTTTCAAGTTCTATTCCTGTCACCCTCACTAAATAGACCCCAGAATTCCAACTCCATGTCAATCTATTGATCTTATTCTTTTTGCTAGTTTGTGCAGCTAAATTGCTTTCCTTTAATCTCAAGATCGTGATGTGTGATTTGATGCCTCTAGCCTATTTGGATCCCCTATTTATACTATTGCAATTCATAACTATCAAAAATCAAATTCAACCTTAATATATTGCAATTAAATAAATTGTCTTTTCATCTTGCTAGGGGTTAAGATAATAGAATACATTGGAGTAAATTAAATTGTCAATTAATTAAAATTTTGGCCTTTTTTGGCCAATTTATTAATAAGTTGGCTAATTAATATCAATTTAAGAGAAAGACATATAATAAATAAGTTATGCTATTTAGAAAGATAAAAATTTTATACTTTAACTATGCAACAGAGAAACCAATATTACAATACAATGACCCATATTTTTGGTGGCAATAGTGTTTAAATTTAGGTTTTTTTTTGGCTTAGCATTTTAATCTGGACATCAATGAAATAATAAAACAATAATAATAATTATAATAATAATAATAATAATAATAATAATTATTATTATTATTATTATTATTATTATGTGTCCTTCTTCCTCTTTCCACAAATTTGGCCGTAGATGAGATCTTTTAAAAAAAAACACTAATATGCCCATACCTATGTGGAAGCATGGGAAATCTTATGAATTTTTACTTGTAGTAATCATTATGATTTTTTAATTGCATAGAAAAAGTTTTTACTTTTTACTATTATAAAATCCATATATACAAATTGCAACCAATAATTTAACAACTTTATGTAAAATTTTGGAGGTTTTTTGAATTAAAAAGTTCAATGCTTTTTAAGTATAATTTAAATTTTAATCTAACTAAAACATCCAGAATTATTATGTATTTATTTTTTAAAATAAATATCATACGTGCATGCACCTATAGAGAATAATCTTATTTATGAAATATGAATGAATGTTGACAAACTGTACTAAAAAAATAGGATGACGGCTGCTTTAGCTATTCTTCTAATGCATGGCATCTAGGCTCCAAATATGATAACTGAATGGTGGTACTTCTTTACTAGCTTGCTTGCTTGTTCGCTTGATCTATCTCGAGATTGAACATCGCAACCACATATTTTGATCAAAAATTTGAGACTTGAAGTAGTCAAACCTTGTGTTTATTTTGGTTCCAAGATCATTTGCCATATTCAAGTCATAGGTTAAAGGTGAGCCCAGTTTTGCCTACACCGCCAGAATTTTGCAGGTTTTGCTTAACTCATTTCATTGAGTTAAAGAGCTCTATTTTGGATCCAAGAGTCTTCATATGAAATCTTAATATGTCTACTTTATGGATATGTAATTTATTTTGGGTTAAATGTAGTGGAAGTGGTTCATCCAGATCAAAACATTTTGATGCACAGTTTTGATCCAATTTTACCCAGTTTTTGGGTTTGAGTTGGTTCACCACCTTAAACCTAATTTAGGGCAAATATTTCATTTGGGGTGTTAGAAAACATCTTAATATATCCCCATGCTAGAAAATTTAGACTAAATATAGTTCTTAATGGTGATCTCTTTAGCCAAAGTCAGCCTTTGCAAGATTAGCTCTAGTCTGCCCGGTTTTGGAAACCTTATTTGGAGCTAATAATTTTGTTTGGGTTGTTAGTTAATATCATAGGGTTTTCTACACTGCAAATTAATTGGGGCTACATCAATTTCATCAAGGTTATTTAGCTAGAACAAGTTGACCTATGTAGGATTAGTTCCATTTTGCTTGGTTTTGGAAACTGAGTTGATGCTCCTACCAAAACCTAATTTAGGGATGTTTTTCTTATTTAGGGAGTCTATTGACATCCTAAGGTTTCCTCCCATGCAGAAAAAAAAAATGTCTAAATGCAGTTTGGAATGGAGAACGTCTTCGCTCAAGATTGGAGACTAATTAGATCAATTAGGATCTAATCTGCTTGTTTAGTGTCTATGATTGCTCCTCCTTTTGTGCTACACCAAAATCACATCCAACCTAATGTGAGAGACATGGAAACATCCAAGAGCAAAGCCCTGTGAAGAACCCAAACTTTGGGCGAAGCCAACAACTAAGCTAGCATACAAGCAACTCAAACATGCACCATGGTCACCTCCTTACTTGCTTGCTTCCTTGATCTTTCTATCTTGAGACTAAGGTTGGCAACCTGATGATTTAATTGAGGATTCTTAATCTTACACAGCCCAAACCCTTGATTCTTTTGATTTCAAGGTTGATTACCATGTTTAAAAAGTAAGACTAGGTCCGTCAATCTTTATTATCCAATTTACATTCTGGTTTGTATAAGCATATAATATCTTGTAATTTTATCTCGTATCAACCCTAAAAGAAGGGTACTAGCCTTCCCAAGGCCATAACTACCCCTTTACCCTTCTCTTGTAAAAGCATATTGAGAATTCTAGTGAAAGTTTTAGCTTTTGCAAAGGAATGAAGCTGAGAGCTTTGTTTTTGTCGTAAAAATCTCTTTCTCTTCATCAAACAGTTGTTCGTGGTAAGCTAGAGTGAATCCTTTATGCAATTAGAGGGTGACTAAGCCTTTAATCTAATTGTTGGTGGGTTCTTAGGCTTGATTGGTGGCTTTGCCTTTAGATCAAGTCATTTCCGTTCTTTTTGAGTTCGTTCTTTACATTCTCTCATTTTGCATTTGCATCTCATTTGAATTTGCATCATGCCTTTTCTAGTTGACCCTTGCTTGTCCATTTTCTAAGGGTTGTGGTTCTTATCTAATTCTCTTTATTGTTGTAATGTCCCATAATTAAGCATGTTTCACTGTTTGCGATCACTATTCTGATTCCCTCAATTATAACTGATAAACCCAATGATCAGGGTGTTACTGCCGTCTAAAATGACAAGGCTTGAAGCATGTGTACTAGAAATAATATAGTTAGGTATAGCTTCAACCATACACATTCATACATGATCAAACTATATACAGTCAACTGTTAACCAACATAAGGTTTATACACCATAGTAAAACAATTCACCATATAATCTACACTTTCGTCCACTGAAGATTTCAAAATACAGCTTCAAAATATGCATGCACTATGTCACTATTGATCCATCCAGATTTCCTTGTTCAACTTATTTTCTTTAGTTGGTTTGCTAGCATGAGGGCGATTCACTAAATATTTATCTAAAATAAAACATGAAAAATATTTCGAACTGTGAGCTAAAGCTCAGTACATGCATTCCTGTATTGTTAAAAGATCTCTGCATAAATTGGTTGAGTGCCCGCTTTGCAATTCACTTTAAGTTAAAACAGTAAGTGAGATGAATGTAAAACTGCATTGCTAGTTATTATCTGTTAGTGAAACCCTTGATTCTGCTACGATCTATGGATAGGTGTATACCTAGCAAGCGATCGGAGGATCTAGCCTGAAGCTACAGGGGTAAATGAAGGGTAATGCTCTGTAACTGATAACTGATAGGGTCACTAATTATGTGATAAGTTACTGATTAAACTGATTCACTGATGTACTCACCAAAACATTATAATTTTGATAAATACGTGCTGATTTCTAAAGATACAGGCAATAAACGTACCCGAAGTCTTTAAAATGCAATATCACTTGATAATACTTATGCACAATGGGAAACGATAGACTAGGGCCCGCTTTTGCTTAAGAAATATAGTTATAGGTAAATGCAGTTAGGAAACAACTTTCACCCCCATAATTTGTACGTTTATGGAAATTAATTAATAAAGAGGGCATCCACAATTCAAACAATTCAAGATAAGATAAGTTATACTAAAATGATTTTGAAAAATAAACAAGTTAAGGTCATTGAACTCAACGTAAAACAAGTTGGAGCAAAATAGACCAAAATAAAATAGTTGAGGTGATAATGAAATGACTTTAATTGATAAAAATAGAATATGGGTTTTTGATGCTTCTGAAATGAATAATAAAAGGTTTAATGCCAAGAGAAGGTGGTGTGAGGTTTATGAAAGCTCATATAACCCTAGTTTGGCCCGATAGATACCGATCTTGAGTCAGTACTCTTCTCACTTCTCAAATTTCAATTCTCATGCCCATGTAACTCGATTTTCCAACCCATATGAGCTTTTATACATAATCAAAGTTGTTGAACTCACTAAACTTTGTAATTTCTTTGCAATATCTATAATTATAAAGAAACTCCTGATAATATTTCCAAATATCACGATTTCTTTCTTCCCTCATATCCCCACTTGAAGCTCTACTTTAGAAAATCCATATCTTTCACTCCCCACCTCTAATTGAGCTATAAAACCCCAATATGAAAATTATAGAAAGTGTCGCAACACTTTCATTCATAGTTCAAAACCCAGTTACCAAAGGACAGCCCCTAAAATTGAGCTGAAACACAATGGTGCACAACTTAGGTCTGTCCTGTGCAGTGTTAACAAAATGGCCATAATGTTTTCCACACAACTGGGACTGAAGTCATTTAAAAGGCATTTGAAAGATAACTCATGGACATGTCTGCCCACTACAAATTACAATTTTTAAATGGGCCAAACAGTACTTAAAACACATAATTCCCCTCTAAAATCACTCCTTAAAATCATTTAACAAAGACTTGTTCCTTCTCATCACCTTCTAAAGCCATATTATTCAAATTTACTCCATAATCATCTATGTCAAATTTTTAATTCTTCCTTTTTTCAAAAATACTTAAAACACATCCCTAAGCTTACTTATTTGCATAAATGAGCAAAATGACCTTTTATAATCAATTGGAAAAATTTCAATAATCCACCTCTTTATACAAAATGACCTCAAGTGATTTCCTAAGTTAAACAACACATCCAAGATTCATCTTTTTATCCAATTATACACAAATAATATACTTGATGCTAGAATAAATCAACCCATGCTTGATCACCAAAACCCTAACTTATAACCAACTTATTCTTGCATTTAACCTCATCCAAACTTAACATAAATATCATGATATCCATTACTAATGTCAGAAACCACAAAATCAAATACAAAACAATCCAAATCAATCACTTCAAACTTAAGCTTGCATAATCATGAGCAATCTCAACCCTTGCATACTTTCAAGTTTAACCAACAATCAAAACATTAAAATAACACTTGTTTATATCAAGATAACATGATCCATAATTAAATTCAACATAAAACCAAGAATTAAACAAAGTTGGGTGAAGGTTTTTACCTCACTTACAAGCTTGAAGGAGAGAGATGAAAGTGGTTGAGGAAAGGAGGAATGTGTGGAGCAGAGTAAGAAGAAAGCTAATACTTATCTTGGTGGAAAATGATTTTGATGCTATTCTAATGCTTAGATGATATTTATGCATAAAAAAGGGCTTTATTGTAATTTCAATTAGATATACATAATGACAATTTGCTAAATCAAGTGCATTAACTTTTGGGCTTCCAGTTTGGCCCAAAATAAATTGGGCTCGGTAATAAAACGTTCCCTTGCGATAAAATTTTTAGGTAGCTCAAATTAAAATTTTTATGATGTTACAGAAAAATAATTTGATCGCTTAAATCATAATTATTAAGGTCTACTATTAATTTTCTCAAAATTTTATGTTAATAAAAACTTAAATCGCAAAGTGAGAGCCTAAATGAATTTTTTTCAATCGGGATGATTGAATGCGATAAAAAAAATTCAAAACAATTAATAACGTACTTAATTAAATAAATAAATATGATTTAGGGTCGGGTTATTGCAGCCTTCCCCCCTTAAAGAGTTTCGTCCTCGAAACTTATAAGTTTTGATAAAACATGCAAGTTTATCTTAAATAGATGTGGGTACTTGGTTGCATCTCATCCCCGCTTTTCCCAAGAGGCTTTTGATGAAGTATGATTTGCCCAATATATTTTGATTAAAGGTATCTGCTTGATGCGTAACTACTTAATCCTGTGATCTAGTATCTGAACTGGATGCTCTTCAAACACTAGACCCTCATTGATCGCAATGGGTTTGGTTAAGAGACTGTGGTCAAGATCTAGAATGTACTGTCTTTGTTGTGAGGTAAGTAGCACGTTGTACACATGTTTGAGTTATATAAGCAGATCTAGTCAACAAGCTATGAGATTCAATCTTTCAATAAACTTGTATGGTCCAATAGATCTTGGCCTCAATTTAGCTCGTAATTTAACCTCCTTATGCGCTTAGTTGGCGAAATTTTCTGAAAAACCTTATCATCTACATGAAACTCCAAGATCTCCTTCTTTTATCAGCATGGCTTTTCTATCATTTCCAATAGTCTATTTACAATAGACTTTTGATGTACGTCACCTCATTGAATGTTGAAGAAGATCTTCATGACCCAAAAGATGATTTTATCATCAATGTTTATGCCATTTTGCCCTAATATTTCATGTAAATTTCGCTGCTAGTATTTTCACAACATCGACCGCTGGGAGTTCCATACTTTCTTTAAATACAAATATTGGTCCTAGGTCCCGAAGTCCTATAGGCTCCAACTTAAAAGAGTTAAATCCATTAATATTTTTAGATGCTTGCCTATATGACACCAGTTGAACATCCAAGTTCTCAAGCCCTCTTAAGAGGTTCAACTTAGTAATGACTACAGTGTTAGGGGTATGTTGTGCCTTCCTTATTAGTGCATCTGGCACATTATTTGCCTTTTCTGGGTGATATTGGATCTGTAAGTTGTAAACTTTAAGCAATTCTAGTCAATGCCATTGGCTTAGATTGAGCTTCTTATGAGTGAAAATGTACTTCAAGCTTTGATGGTTAGTATAGTTCTCACAAGGTACTCCATACAAGTAATGTTTCTAACTTTTTAGTGCAAAAACCACAACCACTAGCCCTGGGTCATGGGTAGGGTGATTTCTCTCATAAGGCTTGAACTGTCGGGAGATATAATCTATCACTTTATCTTCTTGCTAACTTTGTAGCTTCCTTTAATAAATTGGTCAAGGAAGATGTTATCTTTGAAAAATCTTTCCCAAAACTCAATAATGCCCAGCTAAACCATAAAGTTTCTAGTCTTAATAACATTGGTAGGCTTTAGACACTCTGTAACTACTTTCACCTTTTGTAGATTAACCTTAATCCCTTCCTTTAAAACCACATGTCCCAAAAATACCACTTCTAACCATAACTCATGCTTCTTATATTTGTTATGTAATTGATGTTTCCTCAAGGTCTGCAACACTATCCTCAAATGAACAATATGCTTATCTCTGTCCTTGGAATATGTCAAGATATCTTTTATAAACACCATCATAAACTTGTCTAAATAGGGTCTGAAACTCTATTCATAAGATCCATAAGGGCCGCAGGGGCATTGGCCAGGCCAAAAGGCATCACAGTGAATTCATAGTGACTAAACTTAGTCCTAAATGCAGTTTGGAAATGTCTTCAGGTAAAATCTTAAGTTGAAGGTATCCTGATCTCAAATAAATCTTGGAATAGACTCTTGCTCCTTTCAGTCAATCAACTAAACCATCTATTTGGTGCAATGGGTATTTGTTCTTGATGGTGATCTTGTTCAGTTCTCTGTAATCGACATATAACCTCAAGGTTCCATCATTTTTCTTTACAAATAGGACTAGGGCACCCCATGGTGACACACTTGGTCTGGTAAATCCCTTCTTTACAAAGTTAGGCAACCCTTAAAGGATCTCCAATTTCGTTAAGCTTTTTTCTCTCAAACTCTGTTTAATTTTGTTAATTTAAACATGTGTGAGTAGTTTTCTCAATCTAGGGATTATTGGCATTGATGTTGGAATCTCTAATCTTTATTTAGTTGTACTTGTTCTTGATTAGGATTGGTTAAATTCTATCTTGTGCGTGAAATTATTATTATTGAATTTTGACTAAATTCATTTGCTAATTCTAAATAGTTAAGTGAATGACTGAAAGGTGAAACTTGCCATTTGATTGACAAGATAGGACTTAACTTAGCAATACGTGAAAGATATTCGCTTGTTAAGAGGACCCCTTTAGTGATCAAAAATCTATAATTTAGACTAAATAAGGACATTTGAAAGAACAGTTGGTTAGTTTAGGCAATTCACTTTATTTTGAAAGAAGGTTGAATTTAGCATTAGATCAAGTACATGATATATTTCATTGATCCACATTTTTATAAGGTGAAACAAATCCCTATATGTTTTAAATTGATTGAATTTTCCAATTAGGTTATAGTATCAAACTCTCTATTGAAATTGCTTGCTTAGCACTTTCATAGGACAAAACTCAATATATGACAATTGGTCTCTGTGGAATGATATCACCACAAAACTACAACACCCATACGCTTGGGAGCATAGGTCAAGTTTTTGGCACCATTGGCGGGGACCAAATTTATTGATATTTAGTTAGCCCTTCGAAATTGACTAAGCATTTTGTCAATTTTCCTTTTTCTTTATATTTTTGATTTGCGTTGATAGTTTTGTTGCTATTTTATAGATTTCTCCTTTATACGCGAAGTCCCTTTACGTTTCAATTCAGTCCAGAAACTGAAAGGACTTTTCCCTCTAGGAGGAAGAAATTAGGGTAGAAGAGCAAAGATTGAAGGCTCAAGCAGTTTCTTCATCGATAATAGGAATAGCAGCTGACCAAAGAAGGACACTCTGAGATTTTGTTACCCCGGAAGTCCAAGACATTTCCTCAAGCATCGCTTGGTCAACCATAGAAGTGAACAATTTTGAGTCTAAACCAGCCCTTATATCAATGGTAAAGCAATCCCAGTTCGGAGGCACCCTACTGGAAGATCTAAACTTACACCTCTCGGTCTTTTCAGAGATATGTGACACGTTAAAGCTCAACGGAGTTTCTACCGATGCCATTCGGTTGCGCGTATTTCCCTTTTCATTTAGGGACAAGGCGAGGGCATGACTTCACTTGTCGCCTCCAGGATGTATAACGACATGGGATGAACTTACAAAAGTCTTTCTTGCCAAGTTTTTTCCTCTGACTAAGACGGCAAGCTTGCGGAATCAAATCACTACTTTCTCTCAAAAGGACGATGAGACGCTCTATGAAGCCTGAGAGCGATTCAAGGATCTTTTACGATTATGCCATCACCATGATCTTTAAAGATAAATGATTGTGCAAACATTGTATAATGGAGTCACCCAGCCATTGAGGCCTAGTATTGCTATGGCAGTAAGAGGTACTCTTATGAACAAAACTAAAGATAAAGCATGCAATTTTGTAGAAGAGATGACCCTTAACAATTTCCAATGGTCATCTGAGAGAGCCCAACCCAAGCGGGTTGGACGTAAGCTGAAATTAGATACTATTTCTATGCTTTCTTCTATAGTTGATGCTATGTCTCAAAAATTAGATTGCTTGAATGTTAATTCTGTTAGTTCAAATACCCCTTCCCCATCATGTGATATATGTGGATCAGTTGATCATTTGATTGTGCATTATCAAGTGGGTAGTCTTTTTGCCCAAGATGGAAGTGATCAGGTTAACTACGTAAACAACGATTACCCTAGACCAACAAATGACCTTTTCTCTAACACATATAATCCAAGTTGGAAAAATCGCCCTAATTTCTCTTATAAGTCTAATGCCCCACTCGTGCCCCAATGAATTTTATATCACCCCCAGTTTTCAATGGCCATCCTATCCTCAACAAGCACCTAAAAAATCCACCTTAGAGTCTATGATAGAGAATATGCTTTTGGCACAATAGAAGCAAGATAAGTACATTAAACAATTGGCCTCTAAGGTTGATGTGCTTACTACTCACAATATGATGTTGGAAGCTCAAATAGCTCAACAAGCTACATCTTCATCTACACCTCCAGGTAGACTGCCTAGTAAACCCGAGTCTAACCCCTACGAGCAGTGTAACTATGTTATCTTGAAAGAAGGGGTACAGGAATCTGAGGATATAACACTTGAGGAGGGTAGAGAAGTGATCATGGCTGAGAGTAAGGAGAGAAATGATGAGGTTGAGCCTATAACTTTTAGAGAAAATGATAACTTTGAGATTCCCAAAGTCTTTTCCCTAAGCTTCCTGACCCAGGTAGTTTTTCTATCCCTTGTATCGTAGGAAAAGTGAAGATTGAAAGAACCCTATGTGACCTTGGTGTAAGTGTCAATTTGATCCCCTACTCTATGTTCTATAAGCTTCATTTGGGACCATTGCGACCAACAGCCTTTTCACTCCAATTAGCAGATAGTTCTGAAACACAACCTTTGGGTACATTGGAGGATGTGCCTGTAAAAATAGGAGATTTTTGGGTGCTAGAAGATTTTATCATTGCTGATATGGTTGAGACTGACGATGCATAAATTATTCCTGGGAGACCCTTTTTGGCTACTTCAGGTTATAGTATTGATGTAAATGGGGGCCGAATAACATTTAAAGTAGGGTAGTGTTATACTACATTTTGTTTTATGAATGAGAAAAATTGTTTTTCCTAATTCTTTCTTATCTGATGTATTTGCCCTTTTTCCTGAAATTGAGATGGAGGATGATTGGAGTTATCCTGGCCCTTCTGATTCTGATTGAATTTTGACTAAGGATCCCAATGAGGGTCATGTTAAGGTGGAGTTTGCTCCTCTTGTGCCACCTAGCATACCTGAGGTAGAGACCTATGCTTCTAATGAGTCTTCCATAAGTGATTATTGTAGATTCACCCAAGTAGTTCTTTCTTTATCTTCTGTGGAAGGAGTTGATTTGGATTTTGATCTTGAGATTGAATATGATGATAGTGGTCCATCTGATAGAGCCCACTATCGATTTATTTTGTATGCTGATGGTACACTTTGGCGTAATTTAATGATGAAGAAGGACCTCTAACCTGAGTATCTGCGGTGGCACCTTCAGTTGAAAGACTTTAATTTTGTGGTTCGCAACAAAAATGGCGCATATATTGTATGGAAGTTCGACGTCCACATTTTCATTGAACTCGAACGAGAATAAAAGAGTGGTCGAGCTCCCGACCTCAAATGAGCGCTTCTTAGGAGGCAACCTAAGTGTTTGTTTTTCTTTTTCATTTTTATATACAATTGTTTATTGTATTTTATGTTTTTGCCATTTATAACCTTCACTAGAAAATATAAAATTATAAAAAGGGCATCATAAGAGGGTTTTTTAGAACCTCCCAGACACCTCGTGGTCACCACATGGTCCGTGAATGCTCTAACAAAAAGAAAAAAAAAGAGAGAGCAAAGAACCAAAAAACGAGACAGAGTTGACCACGAGCGGTCCGTGATTAACACCACAGTTCGTCGTGAGCTCGGCGTCTGCGGTCAAGGGTTTTCAAGGCCCCTTTTACCCCCATTC
This sequence comes from Carnegiea gigantea, assembly GCA_029747015.1. Taxonomy (NCBI): domain Eukaryota; kingdom Viridiplantae; phylum Streptophyta; class Magnoliopsida; order Caryophyllales; family Cactaceae; genus Carnegiea; species Carnegiea gigantea. The sequence goes on along the minus strand of JAKOGI010000910.1, from coordinate 263,484 downwards.
TTTTCATCTTCTTCCTCAAACTTGACTCTCTCTCTCTCTCTCTCTCTCTCTCTCTCTCTCTCTCTCTCTCGGCACTCCCTTCTCCCTCTAAAACCTCCATAGCCACTTCACTTAAAACCTTCAATTTTTCACAAAAATCCATCAAATTTCTTCCCTTTTCACTTACGTTCTTCACCCTTTATTTTTATTCTCAAGCTTTATTTCTCTTACATTTTTCTCATCTCCATACCCACAGCTTTCACAACTTCATTTTGTACTTTTACTCTTCCAATTTCCATTTTTCTTCAATATTTCTTCACCATTTTACTTCCCTTTTCTCACATTTTTCATTTTCTAGCATTTTTCTGCTCATTTTTCTTTTAGATTGATTTTTCAAGTTTTTTCCCATCCACATTACACTACTATGGCACTAAAGAAGAAAGCAACAACTGCACAAGAAGTTGGGACTTCCAGTCAAGCCCCACAAAGAGCACCCCGAAGCTCCCGAACATCGAACACCATGAGAAACTGAGGTAACATCCCACACCCCCTTGGTTTAACTAATCTTAAACACATTGCTAGATATAAGGCCTTGACTAGTAAACTAGTAGTAACTACTCAATATTATAATAAGGATGTGTTAAATTGTTTGGGATTATTGGATGAAATTCATCAGTCATTTGCTCGGGGCGGATGGGTCAATTTTTAGAAACTAGGGGCCATACTTATCGGGACCTCACACTTGAATTCTTAAGCACATTGCATGTTGAGGTCACGAATGGACCTCGATGTTAAGAGGGCTGCATTTCATTTTATCTTAATAGGGAGTTTCATGAGCTTAATTTGAGCACCTTTAATAGTATATTTGGTTTTTTACCAAGTATAGACCTCTCATACTGCCACATCCCTAAGGAATTTAATCCAATTGCTTTTTCGTATGAACTTTCTAGGGATCATCGATATGACACCAATAATTCCAAAGGCACAGTTGTTTAAAACCTCCTATACTCGTGTGGCCCAACGGTTATTAGCAAGTGGTTTGTTTTCTAGGGAGGATGGTTTAAATGTGCCTCACCTGTCTGAACTATATTTTTTGTATAGCATGCTTGAAGGTGACCGGATTGACCCCAGGTTAGTCAATAAGTCGTATCAATAAGTCGTATAGTGCAGCCACTAGTTCTGCACATAGGATTGTCATTGGGAGCCTCATTACCCCCATTGCTAGCTTGATTGGCGTTGAACCGAACCCTGACGATAGGTCGTAGGTTCGGAGCGATGGAACTTGGCCGATTTTAAACAAATGAAATTTTGTAAGGTTGATGGTGAGCGTATTTGTTGGATTTATCCCGGGAACAGGCTTATGCCTCTACAAAATGTTGATTGTACCTCTCTTCTAAACCAAGCCAATCTCTACTTTTTGCCTGGTGATGAAGAGTTGGCATGACCTGCCCTACCTTCTCCACCTTCTCACCTTAGAGCTTCTAGTTTATCCCAATCATCACCCTCTCATGACTATCCTAACCTGCATGCTACCCTTCGGTTAATTCAAGAAAAGCAAGCTTCTCTATGAGCTTATGTAGAAACTGAGCATGCCTTACTCTAGGGTTTTGTTCAGGAGCGCCATGATAGGCTTTGTTCAGGAGCACCAGGATGAGCTTCGTGTGATGATTGCCTCTCAGGACCAATATTTTCAAGACTTTAGGGTATGCTTAGAGACTTGGTGGGACTGGCATATTTCTCAATCCCACCCTCCTTCCTCTCCCCCTCGCTTTTAGAGTTTTATACTTGCATTGAGGACCATGCGTTGTCCAAGCATGGGGGAGTTGTTATAATTATTTGTGGTTGTATATATGTGTGTTGTGGATGTTTGAAAATTTGTATTTTCTTAGGTCATGCATTTAGGTTTAGTTTGTATTTTTAGTTGATTATTTAGTTTTCTAGGTTTCTTTCTTCATTTTAGTTTTGTTTTGACACTTTTTAGTTTTTAGTTGCATTTTAGGCTTAGTAAAAGAAAACCCCCAAAAAAGGCCAAAACGATACAAAAAACCAAAAAGACAAAATCTCGAAAAAAAGGATCCTATAAATCCTCCGATGATGAATCTTAGGCTAAGTGGCTTTCTTTTACCTATGTTGACCTTTTTTGTTAGGCCCATTTGCAAATAAAATGTTCGTTTCTATGTTTTCAAACTATGCTTCATATTTGACCATTACGCGAGATATGACTTTACTGCTTAATAATTCTTAGCATGAGTATGTGGCATATGAAATTCAAAGAGTTAGATGAGCCTGTCCTGTGAGATCTTGAGCCTGCATAGACTAATTCATCATTTTAGTCTCATATTTCCTTTCATGTGTGGCTCTTCCTAAATTTCAAATCTCTAGAACTTGCTTTGACTCTTGTTCAACATCACATTTAGCATGCACATTTAGGCAATATGATTGAGGAATTCTTTGACTTTACGAGCTACATTGACTAAATAGCCACCCTCATATGAATGATTTATCCCTTGCTACCCCTTTGAGCCTTTACCGTCTTTATTAATGAGAACCTATGTTATTATATTTGGCAACACACATATGTCTTACCCTTTTAGCCAAGGCTATAGAGTTTCCATAGTTGATTGGGAGTGGTTTGTGGATAATAACATTTGATGGATATTGTGGTTTGGTTGGATATAAAAAGGGGTTCATGCTTTATTTTTTCCTTCAAAGTCAATTGGGTTATGTTTTGTGAGTTGCACGAAAAGTATTGAAAGTGCATAGTTTCCTTTGCCATTATCCTCCTCTTAAAGAAGAAAAAAAAAGAAGAACGAGCACACCAAAGGTGTACCAAAAAAAAAAGTGCATATGATGAAAAAAAAACAAACAAAAAAAAAAACAAATTAAAGAAGGAAAAAGAAGGAAAAAAATAGAAAAAATGATGAAGTAAGAGGATTTGGCATTGGTTATAATTTTTTTAGGAACTTTTTCTTGTGAGATCACTTGGGGACATTGTTGATATTTTGAGGAGTATGTTTTAGTTGGGAGATGATAGTTTATGCTCTTAGTTTTTGGCTTTAAGCTCCACAAATCCCAAAATATTTGTTCTCTCCTTACCTTTACCCATTTGCCCTTTTACAACCCTTAAAAGTCCTTGTGATTGCCTTGTGTGTTTGCAATACAGTGGTGGCAAATTAGAGATTTTATCAAGCTTATGCTTGATTTGGTTCTATGGAATAAGACTTGAGATAACTGCATTTAAATTTTAAACACATGAGTAATGAGTGTCTCATCCATAAAGTGAGGTTCTATTGGTTTTTTTAAGCTCTACTTATTGTAATATGCCGATATGATTGTTCAAGTTGATTTGAATGATTGCTTTAGTATTTTGATAGATGGCTCTTACTTTTTCAAAAATTTCCTTCTCTTATCTGTTTGTAAAAGTTCTTCATCACTTTCAGGCTAAACTTCTTGGGTTGATTTGGTGATTGGTATTGCTACTAATGTCTTCCTAAGGAGGTTATTTATATTTTTAGCCTTAGTTTCATAGTTGCTTAGGGACAAGCAACAGTTTAAGTATAGGGGATTTTGATACGTCCTTAAAGTGCACTCTATTTTGAGATCATTTTGTACCATTTCCAGGGAGAATTATATGTTTTATGCTATTATGCACTCCTTTTCTGTTTTATAATTAGGTATGGTTCTTTTCTGTGTTTTGGAGGTTTTTGGACTGTTTAACCCCAAAATTGACCATGATTAAGAGCAGTTTGACTCCCCACAGATACCCCCAAGTCACTATGCCCATGAAGAAAGAAAGAATAGAAAAGTATCGAGATAGAGCTCACCACAGACTGTTCGTGGTGAAGGCCGCGGTCCGTAGGCCATAACTACAGGCCTGTTCATTTTCCTTCATCATGTGGCTAAGGTTGAGTGAGTTCTTCTTTAAATAGGGCAATTTTTGCAGGAGAGAAGACACACACAGTAGAGAAGAGAACCCCCTCTCTCTAGTTTTTCCATTCTTTTCTATTTTTTCTAAGTTTAGTTTAGATTTCGAGCAGTTTTGAGTGTAAGTGTTGAAGAAATACTTGTTGTTTTAGAGCCCTTGCAAAGTTAGGAAATCCTTGAAAGATCTCTAATTGCGCTAAGTTTTCTTCTCTCAAACTCTGTTCAGTTTTGTTAATTTTAAACATATGTGAGTAGTTTTTTCAATCTAAGGATTGTTAGCCACATATAAATGTTGGAATCTCTCATCTTTATTTAGTTGTACTTGTTCTTTATTGGGATTGGTTGAATTCTATCTTGTGTGTGAAATTATTGTGATTAAATTTTGGCCAAATTCATTTGCTAATTCTAAATAGTTCAGTGAAGGACTGAAAGGTGAAACTGGCTATTTGATTGACAAGATAGGACTTGACTTAGCAATACTTGAAAGAGATTCGCTTGTTAAGAAGATCCCTTTAGCAATCAAAAATCTATAACTTAGACTAAACAAGGACATTTGAAAGCAGGATTGGTTAGTTTAGACAATTTAGTTTATTTTAAAAGAGGATTGAATTCTAAATGCGATTGCACCCCATTCAATCTCCCATTATAGATCAAGTACATGATATATTTCATTGATCCACATCTTTCTAAGTTGAAATAAATCCCTAGAAGTTTTAGATTGATTAAATTTTCCAATTAGGTTATAGTGTCAAACTCTCTATTGAAATTGCTTGCTTAGTACTTTCATAGGATAAAACTCAATATATTACAATTGGTCTTCGTGGGAATGATATCTTTAGTAAACTACAACACCCGTGTGCTTGCAGGCATAGGTCACTAATCCAAATTGAAAAACACTAATACCAAAATTACAAAAGAGAAGATAAGAGAAAAGAATTATTAATCCAAAGAATGCACATGAATCTGTTAATTTCAAACCCAACATAAAATTCCTACACGATCTTTACTTCAATTCGCTATATCTCCCTCTAATCTAATCTAAAACCTAATCCAAATGATGAATACGATGATAGATGGGTGATAAACATGTGTCTTATATTGCCAAAGACGATGCAACAAATGCCAACTTCCGTAGAAAACCGAAGAGGCACCCTAAAATAACCCGACCATTAACTGTTAGAACCACCACAGACAAACCGTGCTAGGCTTTACCTTGCTAAATTCTTGAAGTTGGTCAACCCAGGTTGATTGTATGTGCTAACTTAAGTTAACCCTGCTGTATACCTGGGGTAAACCATGTTCCTTATAGGTTTGGGGCTAGTTCCTATGCACTATTGGCTTCTTGCTCGAAGCCTATTTCTATAAAACACCATTAACAACACCAAATCTGAGTATAAAGCAAAAAAAGGAATAAAATCACTACAAAATGCATTCTTATCCCCAAAACTACAAGTATGATCTCCTAAAAATCCAATTTAAATAGGGCACTTATCATTGGACTAGGGACCTGGTGGATTAGTTTGCACTAATCTACTCCAAAGCAATCCTTTTAATCATTCAACATCAAAAGATAGACTTAACCCAAAGTTCAAGTTGGTGGTGTGATCCTAAATGATGTTAAGGCCCACTAGTAAGTTTTAAGGCCTTAATGGCTACCGCTGGGTCCATAATCACACCGATAGTGCTTTCCTATGATTTGCACCTCGTTTTTAGTTCCATAGTAGAGCCAAATCATACTTGAGTCTGCACGAATTGACTCCTTATTGAAAGATCTCTGTAACGATATATCATAAGCTTAATTTCGATAAGCAATGGGAAAGCTAAAGCCAGATAGTGAGGCATGTGCAATAATCAACATCTCTTTACTATTTGGGTCATAACTCTTTTTTCCTTTATCCTTTAGAAATTACAACAAGCTTTCCCAAAAAAAAGGAATTGCATCGATTGGACATTAGACAGGAAAGTTGTGGCTTGAACAAGTCAGTCACGTCCCAGCCACTAGCCTAGCGACATAATGTTGGCCCGAACATCTCCTATTGGTCTGGCACAATTGCCACTGAGCTTGTCTGCCTATCGCCAGGCTTTCCTTGGCGTGTACTGCAAGAATTGACGCACTTTTTGCCCGGAATGCTTAATTAACCACCTAAACCACCTCCAAATCTAGGCAAAATAAATTTTGATTAATGAAAATAGTTCTTTATTGTAAAATTTAATTTGATTGATTTTATTTCATTTAATTATTCTTTGATTTGATTTAGTGCGATCATTTCTTAACCAAGTGCACTTCACTATGAAAAGGGGGTCTCTCTCTTCTCTCTCTCTCTCTGTCTCTCTCTCTCTCTCTCTCTCTCTCTCTCTCTTCCCCCCTCTGTGTGTGTGTATGTTATTCATGGCCATTTACTGCCTCATAGAAACTCTCTGTCTTTCTCCGTAAGCACTCTTTTCCTCTTCCACTTGACCAAAAAAAAAAATTTCGAGTAGCAAAACTATACCCAAATCTTCACTCAAGCTCATTCAATTAGACTAGCTTTCAATTGTTATAACATGCTTGGGAGCAAAAAAAAAAAAATTAGAGATCGTTACTTTGCCAATCATTCAGATTCCAGGTAGGTCCTAAGAGCCATAAATCAAAGAAAATTAATTATTTTTCATTGCATTCTATCATTCTTCTTATTTACAATTGTGATTTCCTTTGATCCTTTATGATTCTTTGATTCGTTTCTTTATTTTAACACATCAATAAGACTATGTCCATAATAAAGTGATCACAAAATTTTATCGGTCTCCTGTATTTTCAATTCTCTTATAAAATGGCCTGCTGATAAGTGGCCATCAAAAATGTTCTTTGTGCTATGTACTTCACCAGTAAAACCACAAACTCGTGAAAAACAATGATTACATGTGTAAATCCCTAAAAATGATAGTTGTATTTTTTAAATTCCCAATGATGAGAAAATTTTCCCAACTATGCATTTGAGGGTCTAATGAAGTGATGGGTAAAAAAAAAAAGAATAATTTAGGAAGTAGAGGTCCAACTAAGGGAGATTATGCTAGTCAATAGCGCCCACTGGGCCTAGAAGCTAGCCAGTTCATCTATAGGGAACCTTATGGGTTCTTGTCTTTTTACCCATCCTGAGCCCGAGTCATATTTGGCTAGTGAATTGGTCCTAACTCTCGACTACTTAGTTCGACACGCTTAGTTAAATCAGGCTCCCAGTGAAATTCATAAACCTATTAAGATTAAGTCCAATATGACTAGGAATCGGTATTCTTTTCCTAGACTGAGTTGGTATAATTGTCTGCTATAAAAAGGGGTTGCCCCCCAGAGTTAGGGGCCATCAATCAAATTGAGAGATTAGTTATGCCTTAGAAAGTAGAAGCAATTAAAGATAATCATTGTAAGAGTGGAGGGATTGTGAGGAGGGCTTACAAATTTGTGTGGTCCAATCTTGAGTTTCTCATTCAGCATTAACGAGTAATCACTTCATTAGGTTCCTCAGGTAATCAAGCGGGTTATCATGTGGGCAAAATTTTACGTTTTTCTTAGCCTTTCTATCTAATCTCTTTTTGTTTTGACTCTAAATTATCAAAAATGTATTCTTTAGGTAGTTTCCCGGCCATTGCAACTGTTATTCTATTTTTTGGGTTTTTGTTGGACCAACGTTTGTACTATTTGCATCATTTATTCATACTATTCTATTGTATGATTGTGTGTTAGTGTGATTAAACGTTTTGATTTCCCAGGTTGAATAGTAGAGGCCATTAGCAATAATGGGTGGTGATGTGATGTCATTTCCCACACTAGATATTGCTCGGGGGCCTTTCGAAAACTTTTTTGAATCAAAGTCAGTTTGTCCCATCAATGTCCCATCGGTTGTCCCGATTAGTATGATTAGCTTCAAAAAGTGATATGATTTGTAAGTTTTCTTAAAACTCACTAGTGAATCAACTAACTATACAATTGTTTTGTCTTTTCATTCCGTTTTATTGTTCATTCTTATTTCAGTAAGACAGTTCTGATCTATTATAGTACACCTTTCTTGGTCAAGAACTAGGCCATGTTCGCCTAGATCGGGTCGGTTGTCCTGTTCCTAAAATAGGCAGTAGCTATTGCCATGGATTAGGATTAGGTAGCTAGTTCTGATTTTAGTCCGAGAATCCAGCTGAGTTCCTGGATCAGTATCAAGATCCAATTTCCTGATCCATCCCACAAACCTGCCAATTTCAGATTTCTAAAAAAATTATTAACCGTCAGCTTGTCTAAAAATTAAAAAAATAAAATCCTAGCTAAGGGGAAGTCGGACCATCCGTGGGGAAACATACCCTTGAGGAGGTGGATCCTTACAGTGTCACTTCACTTGGGAGATTTTCTTTAAGAGAGTGAGATTTGAAATTCAATGTGAGAAAACGTTCTAATTGTGCTTGCTTCAAGATCCTGCGTTGAAGGGGGCTGCCTTAATCAAGATGAAGGCACCTTTAGGTAATAATCCCATTATTATCCATCGGAAGATCAACTGGTTAGCTCGGTGGTTCCACTTAACACTACTAAGGCCCTGTTTGGTGAGAAAAAATGAAATGGTATGGAATCAAGGGATGATCCCTGAGGGATGAAGGATGGAACTTGAATCCCAAACTCATGTGTTTGGTGAGAAAAGGAATGGAATCAAGTTTCAATCCTTATTGTTTGGTTGTAGATTATGGAATGGAATCAAATATATTTTATGTCAAAAAATAATAATGATTAATAATGATTAATAATAACAATAATAGTAATATTAATGATAATGATAATAATAAACATTATTATTACTATTGATAATAACTATTATAATATTAATAATAATTAATAATTAATTAATTATTACTATTAACATTAAAAATAATTATTGTTAGTATTATTATTATGTAATATTAATAACTAATAATAATAATTTATAATTTATAATAATTATAATTCTGATAGTAATTATTAATAATTGTTAATAATAAAACTTAATCATAATAATTATCAATGTTAATAATAATTAATAATAACAGTTACAAAATAATTTTTATTAATACAAATAATAATAATCATAATAATTGTTAATATTAGTATTATATTATTAATTATTATTAATTATAAATATTAATAATAATAATTAATAATAAAAATAATAATTAATATTATCATAATAATTGTTAATATTATATTAATATTAATATTATTAATTAGTATTAATTATAAATATTATTAATAATATTAATTAATTAAAAAATACTTTATAATAATATTAACAATAATTATTGTTACTAATAATAATTAATAATTATAATTATAATTATAATTATTAATTAATATTAATTGTAAATATTAATAGTAGTAATAATTAATAATTATAATCATAATTGTTGTTATTATTAATCATAATAATAATGATTAATATTATCAATAATGGTTAGTAATTATAATTATGATTATTGATTAATATTAGTAATAATAGTAATTAATAATAATAATTAATGTTAATGAGAATAATTATTAATATTAATGATAATAAATAATAATTACAATAACACTTATTATTAATGTTATTAATAATTATTTCATTAATGATAATAATTAATAATAATAATGATGATGATGATATGACGACGACGATGACGATGATGTTGTTGATTCCAGAGGGTTGGGGACTTGAACCCCCTTGAAAATGGGAGGGTTCAAGTTTCTTAAGATTGGGGGAAACTTGATATCCCTAGGTATCGAGTTCTATCTCCTTAAAGTGCTCACCAAATACAAAATGGTGGAACTTAATACCTAAGGGTTCAAGTTTCATTCCATTTTATCTCACCAAATAGCCCCTAAGCATGCATTGATTCACCAACTTGTGACACACTTTCTGATCCACACAACTTAGGGAAGCAACCGAAATGCCCCAGTCTTGCCATGCACCCCATGGATGACGTACGGAGCATTTGGGTCATGAGAAGACTGTTTTAAACTTGACCTAAAGCCCCTATAACTTAGAACCTTGATTTAGGATTAGAACTAATATGAATGTTTGGATGTGTTGTTCTATGATTTAACTTTTTAGCCCTAGAGTCTATGTATTGATTCATTAGGTTTTAGGAGAACCCAGGTTAGGAAAGATAGAGCTTAGCGGCTAGCGTTATAGACTAAGTCGACTTCAAGGCCAATTGAGCTCTAAAGGGCTCTTGAGCTTAGACCAGATTAAGCTCTGACCTTATTTTAGGGAATAAAAGAGAGTCAACCATGCCTGAATAAGTATAACTGGGTGTTCCAAAAAAAAAAAAAAAATCGATGTCCTAAAGGGCATCTCCCGGCACCTAATTGGTTTTGACTGAGGATAAAAGATTAAGAGTCAATACGCCAGTCTTAAGGACTCAATAAGGACCTAGCCGATTATCTAGGAGTTTGATTGCATTAGATTAGGTCTGGACTTAGGATTAAACGGGTCAAAAGTCAGCATGTCAATCCTAGGGTCCAATAGTGAACCCAACCAGTACCTGAAGTTAGGTCCAACTTAATTTGGGTCAGTTTGAGACAGCATGCAGTCAGCATACTAGGCCTTTGATCTTAGGATTTTTGTAGTTTATAAGTTAGTATATTTTGAGTGCTTATTTCCTAGAAAAAGGTGATTAGATGAGCTAGTCCTGGACACTTTTTCTTATTTATTAGGATAGGGAAGGCTAAGAAAGTATATGACAGAGTCTAACAACTAGGAGACTTCTATCTAAGGAGTAGTAAAAAAAAAAAAAACTTACTAATCAGGTTAAGGCTAAAGTCTAAGTTAAAGGGATATCATACACCTATTCCAATGGTAGGGAACAAGGTGATCACTCAACTCATGAAGTTGAATGGGAAGATGCAAGCCAAGATGGAGGAGAGTGATAAGAAGGTGGAGTCAATAGTTACTGCGCTCCATAACCTTAACAAGGATTCCCAACTAGAAAAGGGTGCACAAACTCCCCCCCAGAAGATGTAAGTGATGAAGAAAAGGGAGAAATAGAGAATAGGAAGAAAAGGGAGCTGGAGAAGAACGCCCCTTAAATTGATCCAAGTATAGATTGTATAGAATAGTCGTTTAAGGAATCATGCATGTTTAATAATTATTTTAATGATTATACGGGATTCACTTTAATCCAAAAAGGGAAGCTGCCTTAAAAACTCACCTTGCCTGACATTAAGGTCAATGGAACCGAAAAATCCACTTCACTGTGTAAGGAACTTCATTAGCGCCATGACTCTAAAGGGAATAAACACAAGGATAACTTCCACCTCATTCTCCCTTAGACCTTCGAAAAGGATTTCATGAGATGGTACAACATTATAGACCCATGAAAGGTTGCACATTGGGACGATTTTTATAATGAATTTTTACGCCAATATTTTGCAGACACCTAAAAATGACATATTATTGTTTAATTTACCAATGGCGAAAATTATGTTCTATCTTGTGTACTTGGGGGTCCAGTAGAGTAATCATTGAATTTGAGTCCTATAGGCTAATAGAGCCCAAAAAGCCCAAATATGCCTAAATTGACAGTATTCGGCGTCTAGTTGAGATCTATTCTAGGGAGAATAAAATCATTAAGTCTAAGTATTAACATTGTTCATTGAATGAGCTTTCTGATGATATATTATGCACCAAAGTCCAATAAGTAATGGCAAGCTAAGATACAAATTGAATATTTGGGCTTGTACCAAAAATGACACATGTCCACTATTTTGCTTATTTCTTATTCCACACTTATCTAAAAATTATAAAATTAGTTTTATTAAAAACTAGACTAAAGAAGTTTTTAAGGAGACAAAAAAGAATAACTCAAATAAAGGTCAGACATGAAAGTCATGGGCGAAACAAATTGGGTTGTCTGTAGCCTAGCCTAGGAATTCGGTCGGGTTCCTACTTGCAAGAATTAGCCTAGAACCCGGCTGGGCTCCCCCTTTTGAGTCCTTTTCTGCCCAAATGGGACTAATTAACTAGAATTTTGGTTTATTAGTTTACATGGACTAATTAATCAGAATCGTAGCTGAATTAGTGTACTTGTTTAGATTAACCTTAATGAAAATAAGATTAGGTCTACTTTCTCTAAACCTATTTGGACTGTCCCCTTAACCACTATAGATAGGGGGATAGCCTTATAGGTTAGGGGCATCAAATTTCCATCTATCAATTGCCATCAAATTTTCATCAATCAATTAACACCAATTAGAGGATCAAATCAAATTGGCATCAGAACACATCAAAAAGAGAGCATCAAAGTTTAATACCTCGTGAATTAGAGCTATTAAGAGAGAGAGAGAATTGGGTCATCCATTACAAAGGCCTCACTCTACTGGGTTCCCAGGTAAGTCAGGTGGATTATCTTAAGGGCAAAAACTCTATCTTCCCCTACTTTTCTACTATATTTCTCTTTCCTAATTTTTCATTCTCAATTACTAAAGATATAATCTTCAGGTAGTTCATTTCCTACTATAACTATTATTCTATTTTTTGGGGTTTTTTTAGACTAAAGTTTGTACATTTTACATAATTTAATATGATTTATACTAATATGTTGCATGAGTGTGCGTTAGTATGACTAAGTTTTGATTTCACGTATTGATTAATAGAGACCATTAGTGATGACGAACATTGATGAGATGCATCCCATGGCACCACTGTACTATCGCCCCCAAATCCAGAGCCTCTATTCAAGACCAAGGAGTTAGAATGGTCCCTACACTAGGGACTGCTTAAGGGCCTTTCTAAAACCCTTTTGATACAACTTCAATTTATCCATTCAGTGTCCCTTTAGTTGTCCCGATCGGTATGATTTACTTTGAAAGGTAATATAGTTCGTAAGTTTTTTCTAAAACTTACTAGCAACTCTAATAATTAAAGTTGGATATTTTTGTTCATTATTTTATTTACTTCCTGTTTTTGCACTGCTGAAATTGGTGGGCAGATTCGGATCTTAGCAGTAGATCCCGCCTGGCTAGGATACGGTTTTGGAATTGGCCCACTTGGGTTCCTAGATTGAACCTGTACCCAGATTATGGGCCAGGATGAGCAACCTAATTGGACCCGAGCTAGGAAACTGGACCTGGCCCTACCCAAGGAACTTGGTCGGGTTCTTTGGTCAGGGCAAAGGCCCAGTTCCCTATGATCTTGCAGCTTAGTTCTATTTCTATTTTAAAAATAAATAAATAATATTAAATCTTCTTCTAAAATATAAAGTACCTAGCACACGAGCCCGACCATTCATGTGAGATTGCACCCATAGGGAGGTAGATACTTACAGTACTAGGGACATTCTTTTAGAGAGTGCAACATTCAAACTTTAACACAAGAAATTACCTTAATTGTACTTGTATTAGGCATACTTGTGATATAAGGTACTGCCTACCAAGGACCAACAACATCTCTAGGCTAAACCCTATTATTACCCATCAGGAAAGTAGCTAGTCACTCGACGGGTCTACTAGACTTTCATCTGAGCAAGCAGTTGCTTCAGCAACTTATGACACACTTTCCTGGTTCTTACGATATGAGAAACCAACGAAAATGTTCTAGTCTTGCTATGCACCCCATGGATAGCGTATGCATCATTTGGTTCATCAGAGGACTGCTCCAAACCTGACCTAAAACCCCCTGTAACATAGAACTCTGATTTAGGTTAGAACTCATGTCTATGATTGGAATGTAAGGTGTTCTTGTATGATTTAACTTTCTTAGCCCAAAAGGACGATGCATTGATACTATAAGTCTTAGAAGAGCCAAGAATAGGGGAAATTAAGTCCCACAAGGTTCTAATTCCAGTTTAGATGGTCTATTTTAGTTAAAAAAGGAAAAAAATAGGAAGAACTGAACAAATTCTTTAAAAAAAGGCCAAAAAAAGAAGTGAATTTGGGGGTCTGTGTCCAATAATAGAATTGAGTCCATATTAGGCCCTATAGAACCTGGTCGTGATCCATTAAGGTTTAGTAGTAAAGTTTTTCAAGTTGCATATGTAAGGGTTCAGTGAAGAGTTAGATTAAGGGTGTAAGCATTGGGCCTAGGTAGAACCCGCTGGGATCCAATTAGAAGGTCAGGTCAAGTCGACGCCCTTAAGGTTTGCATTCATGGCATAAGACGGTCTTCTGGGCTCTTAGTGCTAGAGTTATGTCCATAAATCAACATAATTCATTTAGGGTCATAGAACATCAGTTGTAGTATACTTGAAGCCAAAGGGTCATGCATCATTAGGCCTCATCATCCATGATCCATGAGTCTATCTAAGCCCAAAGTCCATAATGTAGCTCATTAGGCCATTAGCATCCTAGTTCATTCTAGACTGCATCCAATCATGCATCTTATACTTGATCCATGCATTAGTCCATGACATGTGCATCGTACATCCACTCTCCAAGTCAAAGATCCATACATGAGTCCACCTAGATCCACCCATGTGCCAAAACTATCCCATTTTAGGTAAACTAAACCATATTCATGCTTAGGCACAGTCTAGCCACATGAATTATATAACCTTCACTTACACCAAACTAAGGCCCATATGCAAGCTTCCTAAGCCCAACTTAGGACACAATCCAGGGTTAGGCCTAATTTCATCCTAAATCCAATGTCTTAACGCCATTTATTCTCATCATAGCATAAATCTTCAAGTCCACCAAGTCATCATCTCTTTCTTACCTAACTGTAAGTTAGTAGCCATTCTCTTCAGCCTCATAGCTAATCGTGTTAACCTTTCACCATTCACCCCTCTAGCTAATCCACAAGTAGATTGAATAGGACAATTACATAAGAAATCTTCCTTATTCAATAATTACTTTAATGACTATGCATGATTCATTTTAATCCCAAAATGAAAATTACCCTTAAAATTCACTATGCTAAACATCAAGTTCCATGGAACTGAAAATCCTCACCATCATGTGAGGAATTTTCTTAGTGCAATGACTTTAATAGGAATTGGCAAGGATACATTCCACATCATATTTCTTGGGACATTTGACGACGATTTGATGAGGTGGTATGATACTGTAGACCCACAAAAGGTCACAAACTATGATGATCTTTGTAAAGAAGTCCTATGTTAGTGCTGACCTATCAATTACACTCACAGACCTAGAGTCAAATAAGCAGGAGGAAAAGGAAAGCTTTTCCAACTTTCTTGCTCGATTAAGGGCAAAGGCTGCTTATATGGCAAATCGACCGTCAAAGGCTGATTAAGTAAGGTTGTTTATTAGAAACCTATAGCCCACATACAGGAAACATCTAAGGTTTACACCATTTAAAATCTTTATGACGTTATCGAATGTCGACATGCTTGTGAAAAGAGGACATGAAACCAGCCTAATTGAGGGGAATAGACTAGTACTGTGTTCGTCGTCAAGACTTGAGTCTCGAATTACTTTTTCTTTTTTAAATCTGAAATCTAAGTTTAGTGTTGCCTTGATCGTTAATAAGATATCTTCTCCCATATGCTTTCTTTCCTAGAATGCTTCTATCTTATTACTAATACAGGTTTAAAAAAAGGAAAAAAAATAAAAGAAAAAGTGGCTAGTATGAAAACCTGATAAGGCGAGCTAGGTATAAGGACGGGAAGAGAAATAAAATAAAAAAGACAAAGAATTTCAAGCCATCATCTAAAACAGGGAAAGGATCAAAAATTTCTATCCAATATAGGTCATATAACTTCAAGGAACGTGCCCAGTATAGGAGGCCTCCTTTGACCACTTGCACTAATACCTTCAGTAGACCATATACGTTACTACTTGCAAGCTGTTTAAGAGTTTAAATAAGTTTGTTTCATTCATAACCACTTCTGACCTAATCAGGGAGTAGAGTGTGTTGTAGGTGGCATCAATATCAAAATAAACCAAAAAAAAGAAGAAAAAAAGAGAGAAAAGTTCAGACCAAATGACCCACCACAGAGGGGAAAAAAAAAAAGAAACAAAAAGAGAGCTCCAAAAGAAGAAGAAAAGAGTTTGAAAATAAGAACGATAAAGAAAGAAAAGAGTCGTTGATTCACCCTAACTTCATCATCCACACACATTTGAGGATTTTATAAGGGTTATTTGAGTCTTTACGCCAGTTATCTTCCTTTCGCACCCTAACATAGAAACCTACCTTAAAAAGTCCTCTGGAGCCATCTTTCCCTTAGGCTGTATGTTCTTACTCTCGAACTACGACTTACCTGATTCCATATTGCATACATAGGTAACCTTGTTGAGGCCCAGCCATGAAGATTTTTGAATCATTTAGTCTTTAGAGAGAGAGAGGGAGAGAATGAATAATGAGCGGTTGGTCCAAAAACTGGAAAGGGCGGACCAAGTAAAAGGAGAGTGAAAATAAAACTTTAGTTTTTAGAGGACAAAAAAGCATTTCATTACCTGCACTAATTCAATCAGACTTAGACAAACCATTACTTCTCAATTATCATAGGCTTTAATCTTTCCTCCATTCCAAAGTTCAGGATTCTTGGTCTCAACCATGACTATAAATTGGAGAGTTAATACTCACTTCGTATTCTTAGCTTTCCTAAATGAGCACTCACCTATTAAGTAAGACAGGGATCTCCTATATTTCCTGAGATAGTAAGGGGTCTGTTCATAGTAAACATTTCTTGATAAGAAGATAACTATATTCTTTACACTAAACTAGTTGCTACTCCAGGCAGCACCAGCAAAAGCATCCTCCCAACATGGGAAGGATCACATTTACTCTACTGAACTAGGCCTACTCCAACTGAAACTAGCAAAATCATCTTATATCGTCACTATAATCACACATCTAGGGCTTTTATTAAGGTAGAAAGTAGGGGCCGGCTTCCTTTGAACGGGAGCATATTAATACAAAATTAAAGGATACTCCTTCGTTAATTTAAAAAAAAGAAGATTTTCCATCCTGGGCACCTTAAGACCTATGACATAATCCTACCTAGCGGTCAACTAACTTTTTACCCTTCACCCTAAGGCATATAACATCACCATGCCTTACCCATTAGTCTTTTGTACCTTGATCGGGCCTTAGCTAATGGACCCCAAACTTAATATGGGACATGTATACATATGAGGTTAGGTCATCACATATCCATGTAGTCATCAAAATCATGTTTGTATAGTTGGCAAAATCATGTTTGGATGGTGCCGACCAGTCTTTCAACCAAATCCCCCATCTAGTTTAGTCTTCACAGTTAGCATATATGCACATCCCAACCTAGGCTAGAAATTGTACATGCATTAATACATGGGTCTTTAGCTCATTTACCTGACCGTCCTCCACCTTAATCACTTGGTAACCCTAGATTGAAGAAGATTGCAATCAGCCTTCACAGTGACCCTACGAGAAGGACACACGACCCTAGTTAGCCATGAATATGCATCAAACGCTCTTAAGACAGCGTTAATAGCTGTTATAGAAGATATCTATACCTTGACCCTTGCCTCAATCAGGCTAAGTCAAAGAGGGGGGCCCATCCTCAAAGAAGGCTTTACGTAAGAATCTTTATAGAGGGGACATTAACCCACCTTCAATTTATCAAGTAACAAAGTCGAAGAATCTAGCCACATGGTACACTTTATCCTTTTTATCTTGACATAAAAGGGCAACTCAACATTCAGGAGATTTTAGCATTTAACAATCCACAATCAAAAGAAGATGACTCTAAAACTCGAGCAGCAAAAATGTCAAAGTTGAAGATGCGACATCTCAGTATCTAATCCACAAGGATAAATCTTCAGGCTCAAATGCCAATAAGTTTACAAGGACTTGGGTAAAGGTCTTCAGGCTCACAAGCCAAAAAGTTCACAGAGATTAGGCTACAGGTCTTCAAGCTCATACACCACCAAGGTCTTAGGAATCTGGTTACAAATCTTTAAGCATCTACACCTCTAAGGTTCACCACTGGCTTCTGTCATAATGGGACATTTCATGACTATTAGCTCCTATCACAATAGGACAGTTCAACAACATTGCTGACTCCCAGCATAATGGGACAACCATTGGCTCCCAGCACAATAGGATATTTCGACACCATTGCCTCGTGGCATAATGGGATATTTCACGACTGCCAACTCCCGACACAATGAGACATTCCAACAACAGGTTGACTCCCCACACAATGGGACAACCATTGGCTCTGAGCACAATGGGACACAGTTAGCTCCTGACATAATGGGATACTCCGCTGGGTCCTGGTATAATGGGACACATTGACATTACTAGCTCCCAGCATAATGGGACAACTATTGGCCCCTAACACAGTGATACGCTACTGCCTCCCGGAATACTTAAGCATTTCAACACTACTAGCCCAGCACAATAGGACATTTCACCATCGAAATTCAGTAAATTCTCGAAGGCTCGCTGATCTGGCAAAAGGATAAAATCATCACAAGTTTACTAGATGGTAACGCGGCAAAAGGATAAAATCAATATAGGTTTGCTAGACTGGCAAAAGGTCCGCTGCTTTGATGATAAGGAAATCTACCAATTCGATGAAAAGATAAAATTCATCAGCCACCATCACAGCAAAGGTAGGTAGGCACCCAGTCTCAAAACCCTCATTGGTCAGGCGTGGATTCTACATCATCAGTGACCGTTACAGGGAAAGTTGGCGAGAGCCAAGTCTCACAACTTAGCGGGGAAGCTTGGATTCGACATCATTAGCCTTAGTCACAGCGAAAGTTGGCAGGCGCCAAGTCTTAAGACCCTCAGTGGCCAGGCTTAAATTCTACATCATCACAGCGAGACAGAAAATTACCAGTTATAACCATTACTTTAACCTTCGCCTTATCCAGGTTCAAGCAAAGTGGGGGATAACTACAGACGCCTAAAAATGGTATTATATTTTCTAATTTCCCATTGATGGAAACTATGTCACAACTTGTCAATTTAGGGACCAATAGAATAATTCATGAATTCGAGTCCAAAAGGCTAATAGAACCCAAAGAGCCCAAATAGGCCAAAATTAACAGTGTTGGACTTCTTATTGAGATCCATTCTAGTGAGAATGAAATCATTAGGTCTAAGTATCAACATTCTTCATTGAATGAGCTTTCTAATGACATATTATGCACCAAAGGCCAATAAGCAACAGAAAAGATATAAGTCTAATGTTTGGGCTCGTGCTGAAAAAGCCACCTATTCACTGTTTTGCTTATTTCTTATCCTACACTTATCTAAATTGTGAAATTAGTTTTATTAGAAACTATACTCAATAACCTATCAGGGGAAAAAAAAGGATCACTTAAAAAAGAGGTTAGGTATGACATTATGCCCAATGAAAATTATGATTCTAAGTGAATATTGGCACACTAATACATATTGCTTAATTCATTAGATGTAAGTTACCACAATATCTTGAGATGATTTAGTCTTCAAATTTCAATATGTGATCTTCATAATATTATATTTGGTGATTCAAATTTGATTATGAGATTATGATTCTCTATATGCCAATACTTTTGAAACAGTCAAGATTTGCCTAAAATTATTAATATCTTTTAAGATGATATGTTGAAGATTGTTGCTTACTTAAAATTAGCAATTAGATAACAATGATCAGTAAGATCTTCAGCCAAATCAAGCAGATATGCCAATATTTTTAAAATAATCAAGATTTGCCTAAATTTGTTAACATCAAGATTATAACCGTTGAGCAAACTATTAGAATTCAAGGGCTTGAAAGTCGAATCTCAAGGCCTTAAAATCAGATTGAAGATCATCTTTTGTTTTCCAAATGCAACGGTCACTTTCCTAATGACCTCCCAACCTCTCCAACATCATTGCCTATAATAGGGAGTATCTACAGCTAAAGATTACACACAAGAGTGATAGCACAAGTAACACTCTTACTCAGTACTCATTTGCATACCTTTAGCTTTAATTTGCTATTTATTCAATTGAGTTGCATTGTTCAAAGTTATAATTGGGTGGGATCATAGAGCTGAAGGGTCAACTCTGCCAAGCTTTGTTAAGGATGTCAACTTATGGCTTTGAACTTAGAGTAGGTGTACTCTACAGTTGCGTAATCCCTCCCAATAAAATTGGGTTAATCCTAGAGTTAGGGAACTCTAGGTGAAAACTAAGCCTGGTTGAGGCTAACTCATTAAAAATTACTTATGTCTTGTCTACATTTACTTTTTGCATTTCTATTTTGAATATTTTATGACTTTGATCATACCCTTATTCACCCCCTTCTAAGATAATTTAACTAGTCAAATTAGGCTAATAATTGGTATCAGAGCTAGTACTACTTTTTTAGGACTTTACCGTGTGAAGTTTGATCCCATGGCTAGTTATGATCTTGACTCTGATTACCCTCCACTTTTTTAAGGTACTAATTATTTTTTGTGGCAAGAAACAATGAAACATTATATTAAGCACAAGAATCTCAATCTTTTGGGAGATCATAGTCAAAGGTCCAATAATTATTGAGAAATTGAAAAATGAATATACTGAAGATGATTACAAGCAGGTATCCAAAAATCTTGAAACCCTAAATATTGTATATTATGCTTTTACTATTGATATTTATGAGTTTACCTCCCATCGTGATAGTGCAAGGAGATTTAGAAGACTATTAGTTGTATGGTACTAATCAAAATATGGTGTTAGGTGGATTTATGGCACATGATGAAATAACCATGGGTGGACATGTTAAGCAAGTGGGGGATCATCAACTACATAAGGAGCAAGAACATAAAAGTGATGATGTAATTCGAGGCCTTATACATCAATATCAAGCATGCCGGAATTGAGGAGTTGCTTGAAAATGGTGAGAAAAATAAAGACTCTTGTTATTCATCTATTCTTCAAAGTGGCAAATATGAGGTAAAATCTTAAATTTTCAAACTATGGTTAATCTCTAAGTTGTCATATATCATGATTCAAATACCACAACAACATTTCAACTTTCATAATTAATTGGTTATGGTGTTAGATTAAGAAAATGCACTAAGATTGATGGAAAGAAAAATGTTACCTCATTTTTTTTCTTACTTCTAAAATTTTGAACCCAAGGAGAAAAGGGTATCAAACTTTGGTCAAAGAGCTTCATTTTCAAAGAAATCAACAAAGAATGCACATGTTTATGAGAAGTTATTGATTCCACATTTAGGTACTAATAATCAATCTTCTTGAAAATTCAATTGGAAAAGAAAAAATTGGAGGTTTGCAATGGGATATGATAAGTTATGGTTTGCCTAAAGTTAAAATAAGGTAAGTCCACTTGTTGTGTTATTGCGTCAATTTCAAGGCTCTAAAATACAATCTAAGACCTTGAAAATTGGGCAGAAAGTAGGATGTTACTGCCTGTAAATAACTAAAACTCAAGGGCTTAAACTTTTATGTTAACATCTTGAATAGTGATAATATTTAATTCTAAGAAAACTTAAGGGAATGTTATCTTGTATGATCTACATCCTATTTGAGAAGTTTTGATTTTCAAATTTTTGAATTTTAATTTGCTTTATTATTTTTAGAAGGTGAGCATGATTAATATTTCCTCAGATCTTATGCCATTATGACATGTAGTTATGCACACATGATCTCAATGCTTTTGTCCATAATTATTATGCTTCCTAATACTTGCATATATGATATTGCTTGTTTCTATAAAAGAAAAATTATATCACTGGGTGATTTTTCGATAACCTTGACTTATTCTTGAAGGGGAGAATTGTTGTATTAATATGTTGATCCCTTACAATGCTCATGAGAATATCAAGTCAATGCGTGAATGTTAAGATATACGATTTGATCAAAATGATAGTGTTTAATCCCTTATATTATTATACGTGTGTCATAGATTGAGGGGGAGAATCTTTGTATGTTGTTGATTTATCAAGGGGAAGCTATCTGTGTTTGCCATAATTTTCTATATGCTTTGATATTTCCTTTCTCCTTCTTATGCTGCATATTTGATGAAGTACAACAAGGGGGAGAAGTATTTATTAGGTTTTCATGGAGTTTCATTCAAAATTGTATTGATATGTTATTTTATTGGGTTTTGCCTTTCATCAAAAAGGGAAAGATTGTTAGCTTTCTTGAAGCTCACAATATATTTATTAACATATTTTGATGAAAGACAAAAAGGGATTAATCAATTGATATATTTATCATGTTATATTTGAATTATCTTAATATTTATATTATTTAAATATGTTATGATTCTAAGTGAATATTGGCATGCTAGTATATATTACTTAATTGATTTGATATAAATTACTACAATATCCTGAGATGATTTAGTATTCAATTTTGAATATGTGACCTTTGTGATATTATATTTGGTGATTCAAATTTGATTTTGAGATTCTAATTCTCTACATGCCAATACTTTTGAAGTAGTTAAGATTTTCCAAAATTTGTTAATATCTTTTGAAATCATATATGTTGAAGATTGTTACCTGCCTAAAATCAGCTACTACATAACAATGATCAGCAAGATCTTCAGCGTAAAATTAAGCATATAGCCATTGGAAATCAAGATTATAACCATTGAGCAAACTGCCAAAGTTCAAGGGCTTGAAAACTGCATCTCAAGGCCTTGAAATCAGATTGAAGATCATCATTCCTTTTCCAAATGCAACAGTCACTTTCCTAATGACCTCCAAACCTCTCCAACATCACTGCCTATAAATAGGGAGGCATTTGCAGCTGTAGATTACACACAAGAGATAGAGCACAAGAAGCAATCTTGCTCATTACTCACTTGTACACCCTAAGCTTTAATTTGCTATTCGTTCAATTGAGTTGTATTGTTCAAAGTTGTACATGGGAGGGATCACAGAGTTGAAAGGTCAACTCTATCAAGCCTTGTTGAGAGTGTCAACTTGTGGCTTAGAATTTAGAGTAGGTGTACTCTAAAGTTGTGTGAATCCTCCTAATAAAATTAGGTTAATCCTAGAGTTAGGGAAACTCTAGGTAGGGACTAAGCCTGGTTGAAGCTAACTTCGTTAAAAGTTACTCATGCCTTGTCCACATTCACTTTTTGCATTTCTATTTTGGTTATTTTGTGACTTTGATCACTCCCTATTCATCCGCCTCTAAGGTAATTTAACTAGTCAAATCAGGCTAGGAATTGGTATCAAAGCTAGTACTATTTTGTTAAGACTTTACCGTCTAATAGTTCGATCTTATGGCTAGTTATGATTTTGACTCTGATTACCCTCTACTTTTTAAAGGTACTAATTATTTTTTGTGATAGAAAACAATGGAACTTTATATCAAGCACAAGAATCTCAGTCTTTGGGAGATCATAGTCAAAGATCCAATAGTTATTGAGAAATTGGATTTTTTAGGAATAAGTTATCAACCCTTAAGAATTTTACAGTTTAATAAATCTGGCAGTGCTCTCAGCAACAATTAAATTCCTATTTTGGAGCTGATTAGTGGGTTTTCTAAGAATAAGTTGCAACTACTTTTCATAGATCAAGTAAGTATAAAGCACCAATTTTTACCAAAACAATCCATGATCCCTAAAATATGCACATATAATCTTCCAAAGGTAGCAGGCATTGTTACAAGATAATATCACCTCAAATCATAACAAGAATATCACACATTTAAACAATAGTAATTCTAAGGAGGATTTAATTATAAAATAGTAAACATACCAATGAACCAACTCCTTTTTATCTTTCATCAAAACATATTAGTGAAACACATTGTAAGCTTAAAGAAGACAACATCTAGGATCTAAATCCCTAGACCTAATGCCCTTCCTTGGTGTTGGTGCTAATGCTAATCCAGGTACGGGTGTGGGTGTGGGTGCTGGTGCAAGCGCTTATGCGCATGTTTTGGGTTAATGATCGAATCCCAAGGCAGTAGTCCTGCTGGGTCTAAAAAAGGTATGGATACTCATCTCGCTATCAGCATTAGCAGCAGCATTTCACCTGTCATCATAATCATCCTCACCTTGATCGCCATCGTCAATGCTTCACCTTCATAATCATATCGTCATCACAATCTCACAACATCTCCATACGTCCAGTACTCTTTATCACATAGCGCCATTAGCTGCTTTTATCATTAATCTTGATAATCACGTCTTCATCTCCAAACCACTATTAAGTATAATAATTTTAGTTTTAGTAATCTAGACTTGTCTTAAACATGAGATTTCTAACTAGACTATGCGTTTTTATTTTTAATATGGTGAATAATGTATTTATCTATTTGAAACTATACAATATTAATTATTTTGAAACAAGATTTATGCTTTATTTTATCATTAATTGATTCAAGATTTTATCATAATTTAGGCTTATTGTTCGTGATATTTACGTTGGATTAATTAGAATCCATACTAATTAGTTTAATATATATTCATGTGATAGTTTAAAAAACTTAAGTACATAAAAGATATAGTCTTTGAAGCATAAGTACCTTCTAAATTGATCATGGATGGCTCATATCTATTGGTTTCAATTAGGAGGTCGTTATATATCCTTGCTAAATCAATTTGCTGGCAAGTTGATTATAAGATGCTCGATGTGATTTTTCTCGTGCTTAAGATTCTAGTTTGATTAAATTCTTGTGTTGGTGCTACGGTTATCAAAACTAATAGGGTTTATATCAATGTTGGACCTACGTAAATTAAAAACCAAGGAAAAATAAGGAAGAACCACTAGGGGTGGATCTCTATAGTCTAACTGATGAATAAATTAATTAGTATGTTAATGATAAATAGTAATTTGCATGGTAGACATAGATTATGCTAAATGTCTTCCATTATATTGCTGAATTTGAAAAGTTTTTGTTTGATTTGTAGTTAATTTTATTATTTTGCCAAATTTATTTTTAAAGTATTAATCTTTATTATTAAATTTCATTACCCCTCTAGAGAGTAGTATTTTTGTTGCATCTAACAAATTTCAAATTAGTCATGTTTTGAGTTTTAATGTGGTTTCATTTTCATATTAATTTTGTACTCTAATTGTTAGTTTTACCAGTTTGTCAGAACTAACTTTAAGGGTTGTTTCTTTTGAGTAATTTCCAGTTTTAAGTCACTTTAGTCTTTAACAAGAGTCATAATCAGCCGTGGTTAATTTTTAGAATATTTGGAATTTATTTTATCATTTTATAGAAGCTATTTATGAAACTTGTCCAAGTTTATTAGTGTAGGTTTTTATTTTGATAAATTAAAATATTAAGTCTTTTAATTTTTATTTTTCATTTTTAGGGTTGGATTGAGTCTAAAAAATTGTGTTTACATTTTGTTCAATCTTATTATTAATTTTCTTATTTATTTAATCCAACTTATTATCTATTTAATTTTAGATTTTATTTTCTATACTTAGTTTCTATTATTTCTCTTATAATAATTAAATATATTTTATATGTATATAAATTTAAATTTTTTCATATTACTAGGTTAGGTGATTTCCTATAATTTTTGATATTAAGTTTTTGTTTGTTATTTTCTGTATTAATTGTCAATCTAAGTCTAAGATTTTTCAAAAATTATAGTTGAATATTCACTGTTTTTATTTCCATAATTTGGCTTAGAATACTTTGCAATATTAGAGGGCTATGCATCAGATTTTTCTTCATTTTATTTGGTTTGCTTATGTAATTAGAAGAAAAGGTAAAAAATATTAAAGTAGTGAGTTTAATTAGATTCGAACTTACATATTTTCATAATTGCTCCTCGTGGGAATGATCCCTACTTGCCTATACTATGAATCTTATCAAAAATCAAAGTAGTGGTTTAATTTGTACCTCTATGATATGCTTTACTAATTTCGTTGAGGTTGTTAAGGAAAGAAATTAATAGTTTTTATCTGTTTAGTTTTACTAATTTTATTATGCTTGTTCTAACTTTAGTGTTAAATGCTTTGTGTAGATCTATTTAGTTTATGAGATTAAGGAGTGGTTCCATGATTTTAAAAAATTGGCCATACATTTTGAGGCATCTGAAAGAAAAGTAGGTGATTTTGAATCTGTAAGCTCTGAATCGGTAAATTCTAAAGGTATTGAAGTTGACATAGCTACTTTGCATGAACTTGCGGCACCTAACTTAGAAACACAACCTTTATCTATCACTTATCCTGCATTAGACTGACTACTTAGACTAGACTCTAAAATTTTTATAAATTATGTGCTCGTTGTCCCCAACATCAAATGTTTGAACAATTATTAATTCAATATTTTACAAAAGCTTATCGCCTATAGACAAAAATATGGTAGATTTGATAGTGAGGCTGCTTTGGTTAATAAGACTCCGGATCAAGCTAGAGAATTGTTTAATGTCATGACCAAAAATATTCAACAATTTAGAACTAGGGATACCTTGTTTACGAAGGTCTATGAGATTAGTTTAGACCCAACTTTCCCATATCACTTCTATACTAAACAAACTCATCACTGGTGAAGTCCAGAAAGTAGTAGTTTATATACTTGCTGGCTAGAAGGACATCTTTTTGATGCATGCTTTCGATGTTAATATTGTTTTTCTTAGGTCAAAGGAAGTGTACATTCCCAAACACTACAATGAAGGATGGAGAGACCACCTAACCTTAGGTATGGATCTAGAGATTATCCTTCAAGATTTGATCGAGCAACGCGTTAAGCCTCTGCTCATGATAGAACGAATTTCCTTTTAGAGAAGTCATTAATAAAATGGATGACTAGAAAAGGGAAACTGATGCTAAGTTCTAGAAGATAGAGGTTACCCTTAAGTAGGTTTAATAAAGACAAACTGATACTTCAATTAGCAACCTACAAGCTCAAATTCAATATTAAATACCATCTTAACTTTACCAAAATCCCAAGGACATTGCAAGTGCCATGAAAACATTAGAGTGGAGAAGAATTAAAGGAACCTAGGAAGAGTAGAGATGTCGAGCTATAAATCAAGAAATATTATAAACATTTTGAAAGGTGGAGATCAACATTTGTCTCAAATTCTGGGCAAATGAAAAGTATTATTATTCAATTCAAAATTTAGATTCTTTCCTGATAAGCTGAACTCGAGGTGGCTAGGACCTTTTGATATTTCATATTTTATATGTAATTTTACCCTTTATTTTACCTACTTTTAGGTATTTGAAATATATTTTTATGAGTAAATAATGCATATTTTATATAGTTTTTAGGTGAAAATAAAATAAATGAATTTGGGCATGAAATTGACCAATTCGACTTGGATTTGTCCAAGCTCCCTCACGTGCGGTGAATAGTGAAGCCAAGGCCACTTTGCAAATTCGACGCAACAGCAAATTAAAAAAAAAAAAAGAAAGATGAAAGTGCTAGCCAGCTGAACTATGCATGTCTTCTTCTTTGCCATTAGGTTCATGCCCACACATGGCTCGCCTCCCAGCTCCATCCCACTCCCTCCTCGTGGCTTGAAGTTCAAGCAGTCTGTGGCCTAGTCGTGCCTCCTAGCCCTAACCCAGCAATCCCTCACTCTTTTTCTCTTACCAAGCCTCCGCATGGGGACGTTTTGTGGAGAAGGAGGCCCAATCCTAGTTAGTGCAACAAGTGCCTCTCTCCACCGTTAGGCCCTATTCCATATGGTCCACTTGTACCCAATCCATCCTATCTCCTCTCACTAGCTCTCTCTCACTCCCACCTTATGTCCAGGCTTGGTCTCATTGCTCCTAATGGCGTAAATGAGCTTGACCCAGTAGTGCCTCACCATCTTTCCCTCTACAGCTCCCAAAATTCAACCCATCAGCTAAGTTTTCATTTTTCAGAGCAACCTCAAGCTAACCTAATCAACGCTAATTAATTAAGATTGATTTTTTAGCTAAAGACTAGCTTTTTCTCATGCAATATAAGTATATAACAACCAAGAAATTAGAGTTAGGATTGCATGAATTGAAACCTTTAACCTGTACCCTTCAAGTTGCTGATAGGTCGGTTAGGACTCCTAGGGGGCAGATAGATAATGTCTTCGTTCAAATTGATAAGCGATTATTTCCTGTTGACTTTTTTGTGTTGGGCATGGGCCCTAGTCATACTTCTAAGCAAATCCCTCTTATTGCCCCTTCATAGCTATAGCTAATTCCACCATTAACTATATGTTAGGGAGTGATGGATGTCTTAGTTATGAACATGAGGGTTAGGCTTAAAATTTTTAAAGCTTCTTCTCAACCTGTGTTTGAAGATGAATATAAATGCTTCTTTGTTGATGTTATTGATGAAATGATTAAAGAAGTTGTACCTACTATCTTGAGCAATGATCTCTTGGGAACCTATCTTTCCTATAAAGATTTAAGGCTATTTGACTTAGGAAGTGCAATAGATGAGATGGATTCCATTGTTGACTCCACTCCTCCTCTTGAAACTTCCTCTTGGTCTAATTAGTGAACCTCTCGCACCTTTGGCAAGTTATCCTATGCCACCTTCTGTTGTGTGCCCACCCAAACTTAAGTTAAAACCTCTCCCTGATTCACTCAAGTATGCATTTCTAGGCCATAAGGGACCATACCTGTCATTATATCTTTTCTTTTGTCTTGTAATCAAGAGAAACAGGTTGATTAGTGTCTTACCTAATCATAAGGGTGCTAATAGTTGGTCGGTTGCTAATTTGAAAGGGATTAGTTCCACTATTCGCATGTATAGAATTCACTTATTGGACAGTGCTAAACCTATTAGACAAATGCAACATAGGCTGAACCCATATATGAAAGAAGTTGCTCAGAAAGAAGTAGTAAAGCTTTTAGATGCACGCATTATCTACCCAATTTCTAATAGTTAACGGATCAGTCATGTTCAAGTGGTCCTTAAGAAATCTGACATAACTACATAAAGAATAATGATGTTGAAGTCATTCTTACTAGTGCATTTTCATGGTTTAAAAAACCCGTCTTACTTACAAGTGTGCAAGGTAATTGTAGCAAAGCAAGTATTCTGGGGTCGTGTCCCACAGAGAATGATATCAATTTTTAATTTTACTTGTCTCAAATAGTTAATAGAATCAGATGAGGAGAGTGACAATAATAACAGAAAGAACAGAATGAGAATAAGAGAGAAATAAATGTTAATCAATAAGTAAAGGAAGTTAATCTGGAGAGATACTAGGATTTCGATTACACCAAAACTCTTAATGTTGACTTACAAAATTCAATTGGGGTTTGATTTATCCCTTCAAAATTCTTACGTGACAAGCTTAAGTTCCACAGAAAAAAATGAATTGTAGTTATTAATAAACAAACTCAACTAGTAGTTAGCATGAATTATTCAATTTAGACATAATTTATCTAATTTATAGTCTTGTTTAATCAATCAATAACTAAAAGTTTAAACATAATTGCATAATTGTTACATTACCCAACCAGGTCTAACATGAATAAATGAGATAGCAAGTTAATCAATTGTAAAACATGTACAAACAATCGAAATAAATTGCATAATAAATTAAAAGCAATTAAATAACTCAAAATTATGCAACAAAAAAGACAATAATATTAACCTCAATTGAAATTAGAAAAATTAACAAAGTGAGTCAAGGATTCATCTCAATCCTAGATAAGCAACCTAATCGATCATAGGTAGAGAAAATACCATTAAAATTAGAATAGTCATATCTCAACTAATGGTATATTTCAATCCCTATAACCAAACTTTGATTCTTTTGTTACACAAAATTTTGCACAGTCACAAATCAACTCTCTAATTGGGCTCACAAATGAGATGAAAGACAAGAGAAAAGATAGCCAAAATAACTTATTTTCTTCTAATTCTCTCAACTCAAATAATTTTGCCGACCACAATCTCTCTCTAATTACTAGCAATGAAAGGAAGAGAAGAGTAAAAAATGAAGAATGGGATGAATGATTGATGATGAATTGATGCCCCTTACCTCTCTATTTATAGTGGAATTTACTCCTCTTCCTTCTCTATTTTTCATGCAAATCCACTGGTTTTATTCCCCAAAGTAGCAGCTAAATATCCTACCACTTCTTCTAATTGGATCAAGTCCACCATGTTAAATCAATGGCTGATTTTACTTGCGCAACTAAAATCATGTTGGGCCACTAGAATCATGAAGGGAGAGAGAGAAATGTGAGGCTCAGTATGCTGTATGACTGGGCCGCCACATCAAGCTTGAAATTCTGAGTTTATGCTTGAATTCATCTTTATCTTGTTCCTTACCTTCAAACACAAAATATGCATTATTTTTAATTGAAATACGACTTAAAAAAGGTATAAATTAGAGAAAAAAATTATTCATAAAAATATGAGTTATCAACTCTCCATACTAAAATTTTGCTAATCCTTAAGCAAAGGATGCATATATTCAGTCCATCAAGTAAAACAAGATTTAAGGAAGACAATCAGAGAATTAAACTATGTGTATCTAGCGAATCATAGAGATCAACTCAGTACTAACCCGAAAACCCATTATCAAACATTTCCAATTTTAAACAAGTTAATAGGCCAAGACCAAGAACACAATGTCAAACATGTAGCAAATCGTAAGCACAAGACTTCACCCCACATGGAAATCACAAGAGTATCTTTAAAATTAAGTCCCGAATGCCAAACCAATTTATTAGTTTTCTTTTTTTCTTTTTTTTTTCCAAAGCTCACTTGATTTCATGTGTTTCTTGTTCTGGGTGTATAAAGATATGGATGAAGATGACACCCAGAGAAACAGCTAGTACATATTCAGGCAATCAAAAATATGAATAAAGATAGAACGTGAACATTGGTACTGAAATCAGAGCTCAATTTGAGTCAATTTATTTCTCAATCAACAATTTAGAGAGGCAAATGGGGAACTCAACACTTATTTCATACTCATTATGTCATTGAAAATGGGGTTTATCTCACACTCAAAATTAACTACAGTTTAATAAGAACACATCAAAAATTTTGGCCATTAACTAGTTAAACTCAAAATATTCCCAAATTGTCACGGGTCACATGAATCACATCAACATGACCCCAAGTTGAACACACATAATCAACTTTCTAGTCTCTTCCTAATATCAAGTTCACAAAAAGTTTTCAATTTTTCTCAACGAAATTTTTATCCCCCCCCCCCACAAACCTTACATTGTCCTCAATGTAGAAAACAATTATAAAAAGAGAGATGAAGAAAAGAATAATATAACGTGCTAGCATGAGGAAAGCACTTGTAATCACACCCAAGGAGCCATCTGTAAATAAGCCTTTGAAACCATCACCAATCACAAAAGTCAAAACCAAGTGAAGTACCACATCTAGGACATAAATGGACCTTGAATAAAATGAAAAGAAATAAAAATAAAATACAATAGAATAACTCAAATTTACATAAAAAGATTGGATTGACTCCCAATAGGTGCTAAGTTTAATGTCTTCATCCCGACAAGGTTCCACCCATTAATCATAGTAGACTGGGTCTACTAGGTTGATGGATTCAATCAAACCAGGCTCAATTTTGTTAGTCACAACAGGTTTCAGACGTTGACCATTGATAGTAAGAATACGACTATCCTAGGGGTCCAAAATTTTGACCAATCCAGAAGGAAACACTGGTCGAACTACAAAAGGACCATCCCATCTAAATCTCAATTTACCAGGAAACAGCTTGAGCTTAGAATTAAAAAGTCAAACCTTCTGATTAGGTTCAAAAGATTTTCTAGAAATCACCTCATCAAGAAAAGCTTTGGTTTTGGCTTTATAAATCTTTGCATTTTCATAGGCTTCATTACACGGTTCATTCAATTCATTTCATTGAAGCCTATAAATAGAACTCGCTTGTTTCATAACAAAATTAAAAGCTATAATAGCCTAAAAAGTTTAGCATTCTAACTCAATTGGCAAGTGACAAGGCTTACCGAAAAGGAGTCGGAAAGGAGACATCCCTATAGGAGTCTTGTAAGCAGTACGAGAGACCTATAGAGCATTCAATCCCAAAGACCAGTATTTTCTATCGGGTCAAGCTATTTTCTCAAGTGTAGACTTAGTCTCATGATTAGACACCTCAACTTAACGGTTAGTCTGAGGATGATAGGAAGTAGCTATTTTGTGAGTCACAGAATATTTTTTAAGTAAAGCCTCATAAGATCTATGACAAAAATGACTACTCCCATCACTAATAATAGCTCTAGGGGTCCCATAGTGACAGAAGATGTATTCTCTCACAAACTTGACCACAACCTTGTGGTCATTGGTCCTAGTAGCTAGAGCCTCCACCCACTTTGACACATAAACAACAGCAACAAGTATGTAAACAAAGCCAAAAGATAGGGAAAAGGGACCCATGAAATCAATGCCCCACAAATAAAATATCTCAACAATCATAATAGGGGAAAGGGGTATCATATCATGACGAGACAGGACACCTGTGCGTTGACAGCGCTCAGAACTAAGATAGAAAATGGTGAGCATCTCTAAACAGAGTAGGCCATAAAAACCCACTTTGTAGGACTTTAGCAACTGTCCTACATCCTCCAAAGTGACCACCACAAGCATAAGAGTGACAAAAGGTCAAGAAGTTATAAATTTCACTCTCAGGGGCACATCTACGAACCACTTAGTCTAGACAATGTTTAAAAAGGTAGGGATCTTTCGAATAGTAATGTCTTACTTGTGAGAAGAACCTATCTTTCTCTTGTTTGGATCGATGGGGCGGAATCTTACCAGTGGTAAGGTAGTTCACAACATGAGCAAATGAAGGGAGAGGAGCATATGACATAGCAAATAATTGCTCATTAGGAGAATGGTCAGAAAATCCCACTAAGTCATCAGTATAATCAGTGAAGATCCAAGACAAATTATCTGCAACCAAATTTTTAGAACCCTTCTTATCTTTAATCTCAAGGTCAAATTCTTATAGCAACAAAATCCACCTAATGAGTCTAGCTTTGGTGTCGTTCTTAGCCAATAAGTGTCTTAATGGAGCATTGTCAGTAAATACAATTACTTTTGAACACAAAAGGTATGAACGAAATTTATCAAGCATAAAAACTACAGCTGGCAACTCTTTTTTAGTGCTAGAATAATTCTTTTAAGCATTAGTTAGAGTTCCACTAGCATATAATGGCGTGAGAACTTTTATTCACCCTTTGACCCAAAATAGACTCGACAGTGAAATCATATGCATCGCGCATAATCTCAAAAGGCTAAGAGAAATCAGGGGCTTGGATAATAGGGGATGATAGCAACAAAGATCGAAGCTTTTCAAAAGCCTCCGCACAAGATTCATCAAACTCAAAAGGAGTATCTTTAGAAAAGAGGTTGGTAAGTGGGGGAGCCACTTTGTTAAAGTCCTTAATGAATCTCCTATAAAATCCAACATGGTTAAGAAAAGATTTGGCCTGCGTCACAGAAGTGGGAATAGGCAAATTAGATGTCAGATCAATATTGGCTTTATCAACCTCAATTCCCTTCTCAGACACTCTATGACCCAATACAATCCCTTCTTGGACCATAAAATGACTCTTTTCCTAACTCAAGATAAGATTTACTTCTTCACATCTTTTCAGCGCAGTGGATAAATTAGCAAGACATTCATCAAACAACAAACCAAAAATAGAGAAATCATCGATAAACACCTCTATGAGCCTATCAATGTAATCAGAAAATATGGCCATCATACATCTTTGGAATATAGAAGGTGCATTATACAACCCGAATGGCATCCTCATGTAGGGAAATGTACCCAAAGGGCATGTAAACGTGGTTTTCTCTTAGACCCCAGGATAGATATGTATTTGATTGTAACCAGAATATCCATTTACGAAACAGTAAAAACTTTATCCAGCTAATTTTTTCAGAATTTGATCAATGAAGCGGAGGGAAAAATGGTCCTTTCTAGTGATAGAATTCAACTTTCTGTAATCAATGCACACTCTCCAACCCGTCCTCTGTCTAGTAGGAACTAGTTCACCATCATTATTTTGCACCACAGTTATGCTAAATTTCTTAGGGACCACTTGGACTGTACTGACCCATTGACTATCAAAAATAGGGTAGATAGTACCTACATATAAAAGTTTTACTCTCCCTTTCTGGACAACCACTTTCATATGAGGGTAATCTTCATTGCATTTGCCTAATAGGTTTAGCATCATCCTCTAAATGAATTCTATGTATATAAATATTAGGACTAATCTCTTTCAAATAAGCAATCAACCACCCAATAGCACCCTTATGTTCAGTTAAGACATGAATTAACTCTATCTCTTAATCACAGGATAAGAGAGAAGAGAAGATGACAGGTAGGGCCTCCTTGGGATCTAAAAACACATACTTGAGTGAGTCCAGGAGAGGTTTTAATTCAAGTCTAGGTGACGAGACAACAGAAGGTGGTATAAGAGAACTAGCCAAAGGGGAAAGAGGTTCATAATTAGATACCCAAGAAGAAGACTAAAGATGTGTGGATTCAAGATTAGAATCCAACTATTGTACTTATTAAGTCAAATAACTCCAAATCCCCATGGGAAAGGTAGGTTCCCAAGGGTTCTTTGTTTAGAATAGCAGGTAACACCTCTTCAATCATTTCATCAATCACATTAATAAAGAAACATTCCTATTCATCTTCAAGCATAGGTTGAGAAGAAGCCTTAAAAATGTTAAGTTTCACCATCATATTCATGATCGAGACATCCATCACTCTCGACCTATAGTTAATGGTGGCATTAGCTATAGTTAGGAAGGGATGTCCTAAAATAACAGGGATCTTCTTAGTGGCATGACTAGGGTCCATGTCCAACACAAAAAAGTCAATAGGAAAAAAATCTTTATCAACTTGAAGCAAGACATCATCTATCCGCCCCCTAGGGGTTCTTGCTGACCTATCGGCAAGCTAAAAGGTACAGTTGGAAGGTTTCAGTTCACCTAACCCTAACTTTAAGTACAGAGAGTATAGTATTAAATTAACACAAGAACCTAAATCCAAGAGTGCTCTTTCAATTTTATGATTACCAATAAAGCATGAAATAGTGGGAACACCACGATCTTTCAACTTAGGCATAGTGTCATGTTTCAAGATAGAACTCACTTATTTACTTTAAAAAACCTTTTGAGACTTGTCATATTTAGATTTTCTTTTAAAAGTGCACGTCTTGAATGAATTTCGCATAAGTAGAGATTTGTCTTATTGCTTCCAAAAGGAGAAGATTGACGGTAACTTACTTAAAGGTCTCTAATATATCCTCTCTGTGTTTATCTTTCGTAAAAGGAAAAGGTGCATCTAAAGCTTGAGCGTAAGGAACCCTTGGCTTGTATGTCCTAATAGGATCAGACACATTAGAGGGAAGGGGTGAATCACTCTCAATTGCGCAGTCAGTCTCATTGGTCTTTGGTCTTTCTTCTTTATCATGTTTCTTCTCACTCATTTTGTTGTTTACTGCCTTGCCTCTCTTACAAACCATAACAGCTTTCAATTGTTTAACTTGTTGGCTTTTGGGATTCTCTATAGGGTAGCTTAGAAATTTTCCTTCTTCTCTTTTACTTACAGTTATGGCCAGTTGCCCTAATCGGGTTCTAACTTATCTATAGATTGTGAGTGGGAATCTATAGTTTGCATTTTAGACTCAATTCCTTGGATCTTAGTATTCACATTTTGGACATCAGAAGTTAGGATACTAAGGGTAGAGACTACCTTATCAAATTATGAGTTCGTAAATGGAGGTGTCGAACGTGGTGGATGGGTATACCTTTGGTTTTGAAAAGTAGGAGGTGTGGGTCTATTAGACCGGGTCTGCAGATTCTCCACATTTTGAGGCCTCCAAGAAAAGCTAAGATGATTCTTCCAACCATGATTGTAAGTGTTCCAGTAAGGATTATTAGTTGGAGGAAATCCTTGAGCAGTATAAAAGATGAATTAGCCATTTTGTTCATGCACGACAATTGATCGAATTTCTTAAACAAAGCATCAACTTTACTATAAAGATCAATCGAATGTGAAACCTCATAAATCCCCCCTTTACTTCCCACTTGTCTAGGCAAGTCAGAATGGGTTGAAGTGGCATGCAAATGTGAATTCTCACTCAAACGTTCAAATAATTCCCAGGTTTCTTTAGAGGTTTTATACAAAAATTACCACCATAGGATGCATCTGCCATCTGCCTATTATGCTCATCTGAACCGGAGTAGAAACTCTGAATGAGGTGCCACTGAGAAACCTTATGATGAGGGCAACTTCGTAGCAATTCTTTAAATCTTTTTAAACTTTTATGCAATTGTACATTTTTATTATATGAGAAAGCGGTTATGGCACGTCTTAAAGCAGTTAGTTTACCAATCGAAATTTCTTTTTTAAAGAATTCCTTTTGTATTTGGTCTCAAGTGGTAATATTTGACTTAGTATCCAAACAAACCTTAGCTTTATCTTTCAAAGAGAAAGGAAAAATCCATAATCGAAAAGCATTATTAGAAACATTATTTAAGAAGACAGTGAAACACATCTCCAAAAATACATCAACATACTTAAAAGGGTTTTGAGACTCTAGCCCATAAAAGGACGGGAGCATTTGGATTAGGGAATACTTAATCTCAAATGGCCTATAATAGTGGGCATATGAGTACCTGTAGGTGAATCATAAGTGGTGGGAGTAAAGCACTCCTTAAGTTGCTTAGGTGATGGGGCTTGTTCTTTGACTATGTTTTTCTTAGAGCCATGTTTCTTTACTCTTATCTTACTTACGTTCAATTTCAGGATCGTATTCCTCAAGGTCCAAAAGCAAAGGGCATCTACCAAGCACATAAAACCACAAGCATTCACAAAGGTACTGTGAAACATGCCCACAATAACCACCAAACAAAGTAAGAAGAAAAGAGAGGGAGAAGGGAAAATAAATAAATAACTAAAAATAAATAATAAAAAAGAATGAAATAAAAGAATGAACAAAGGGGAAAAAATGAACAAAAAGGAAAATAGAATAAAATAGAAACAATAATAAATGAAATAAAAGGGAAGGGGTTGAATGGTACTAAAGGGAAATACCTGGAATAAACAAAATAATAATAATAAAAAATAGAAATAAAAAAGTTAGATTGGACTACATTAGAAGGAATCGGGGAGAACAAAAATAAAATGGTTAGATTAGGAGAAATGGGGAACAAAATGAAATAAAGAAAAAATAATAAAAATAGAATAAAATAAAAATAAAAGTAAAAGGGATGGGGAGAAAAGAAATAACTGCCTAGCGAGTCAGAAAGTTAGATCAGGCGTGAATGAGAAGGGAGAAAAAAAATAAAATAAAACTCAAAATCACTATTCGTTCGCCGCCGATGGCGCCAAAAACTTATTGTGGAAAATCCAACTTTCTTGCAAGTGCATAAGGTAATTGTAACAAAGTAAGTATTTTGGGGTCGTGTCCCACGAAGAATGACAGCAAGTTTTAATTTTACTTTTCTCAATTAGTTAAAAGAATAGAATCGGGTGAGCAGAGTAACAATAATAACAGAAAGAAAAGAATAAGAATTAAAAAAATAAAAATTAATCAATAAGTAAAGAGAGATTAATGTGGAGAGATACGAGGATTTTGATTTTGGCTTGCAAAATTCAATTGGGATTTAATTGATCTCTTCAAAAACTCTTACACTGCAAGCTTAAGACCAATAGAAAAAAAATGAATTGTAGTTATTAATAAATAAACTCAACGAGTAGTTAGCATGAATTATTCAATTTAGACATAATTCATCTAATTTCTAGTCTTGTTTAATCAATTAGTAACTAAAATTTTAAACATGATTGCATAATTATTATATTAGCTAACAAGGTCTAATATGAATAAATGAAATTGCAAATTAATCAATTGAAAAACAACATGTATAAACAATCGAAATCAATTGCATAATAAATTAAAAGCAATTAAATAACTCAAAATTATGCAATAAAAAGAGACAATAATATTAAGCATAATTGAAATAAGAAAAATCAACAAAGTGAGTCAATGATCCTTCTTAATCCTAGATAAACAACCTAGCCGATCATGGATAGAGAAAATACCATTGAAATTAGAATAGTTATATTCAACTAATGCTATATTTTGATTCCTATAACCAAACTTTGATGCTTTTGTTACACAAAATTTCACACAATCGCAGATCAACTCTCTAATTAGGCTCACAAATGAGATGAAAGAAAAGAGAAAAGATAACCAAAATAGCTTATTTTCTTCTAATTCTCTCAACTCGAATAATTTTGTCTTCCACAATCTCTCTCTAATTAATATCAATGAAAGGAAGAGAAGAGTTTAAAAAATGAAGAATAGGGTGAATAATTGATGATGAATTGATGCCCCTTACCTCTGTATTTATAGTGGAATTTGCTTCTCTGCCTTCTCCACTTTTCATGCAAATCCACTGGTTTTATTCTCAAAAATAGCAACTAAATATCCTCCTCCTCTTCTAATTGGATCAAGTCCAACATGTTAAATCAATGGCTGATTTTACTTAGGCAACTAAAATCATGCTGGGCCACTAGAATCATAAAGGGAGGGAGAGAAATGTGAGACTGGGTGTGCTATGTTGACTGGCCACCACATCATGCTCGAAATTCTGAGTTTATACTTAAATTCTTCTTTATCTCGCTTCTTACCTTCAAAGACAAAATGTGCATTATTTTTACTTGAAATATGACTCAAAAAAGGTATAAAATAGAGAAAAAAATTACTCATAAAAATATCAGTTATCAACTGGACCAACACGGGTTAGAGGGTATGCAGTGATTACAGAAAGCTGAATTCTGTCACTAGAAATGTCCATTTCCCCCTCCCATTCATAAATCAAATTTTTAAAAAAATTAATTGGACAAAGTTTTTTTTACTGTTTTCTAGATGAGTATTCTGGTTGCAACCAAATACCTGTTTTACATGCCCATCGAGCACATTTGCCTATCGGAGGATGTCTTTTGGGTTGTGTAATGCAACTTCTACATTTCAAAGATACATGATGACCATATTTTTTTGATTATATTGATAATTTTATGACGGCGTTCATGGATGATTTCTCTGTTTTTTATTCATCCTTTGATGTGTGTCTTGCTAATTTTTCCACTGTGTTGAAAAGATGTGACAAAGTGAATCTGATTTTAAGTTGGGAAAATAGTCATTTTATGGTCCAAGAAGGGATTGTTTTGGGCCATAAGGTGTCTAAAAGGGGAATTGAGGTTGATAAATCCAAGACTGACTTGATTTCTAATTTGTCTATTCCTTCTTTTGTAAAGCAAGTTAGATCATTTCTTTGACATGCTAGTTTTTATAGGAGATTTATTAAGGATTTTACTAAAGTAGCTTGGATGCTTACTGACCTTCTTACCAAAGATGCTTCTGTTGTGATTGGTGGGTCTTGTGTGAAAGCTTTTGAAAAGATTTGATCTTTATTGGTGTCATCCACTATTGTACAAGCCGTAATTTTTCTCTTCCTTTTGAGATTATTGATTTTGCAATGGGGGCTGTTTTGGGTCAAGGGATGAATAGAATGCCTCAGATCATTTATTATTCTAATAGAACTCTAACTAATGCTCAAACTCTACTACTGAAAAAACATTGCTAGCTATAGTATTTGCACTTGATAAGTTCTATCCATACCTTTTGTGTTCAAAAGTGATTGTGCTCACTGATCATGCTACATTGAAGCATTTGTTGGCTAAGAATGACACCAAACCTAGACTCATTAAATGGAATTTATTGCTCAAAGAGTTTGACATTTAAATAAAGGATAGGAAAGGTTTTGAAAATTCAATTGTGGCCCACTTCTCAAGAATCTTTACTGAGTATATGATGATTTAGTTGAATTTTCTAGCCATTTTCTTAATGAGCAATTGTTTGTTGTGACATATACCCCTATCTCTTGGTTCACTTATATTGTAAAGTACCTTGCCACTGGGAAGATCCCTCCACACTGGTGTAAATAAGAGAAAGATAGGTTCATCTCACATGTAAGGTATGACTATTGGGAAGATCCTTATCTTTTCAAACATTGTCCAGACCAAGTTGTTTGTAGATGTGTCCTGGAGAGTGAAATTCACAGTAGTCTGACCTTTTGTCATTCTTACAATTATGATGATCATTTTGGAGGTTGTAGGACAGCTGCTAAAGTCTTACAAAGTAGATTCTCCTGGCCCACTCTATTTAGTGATGCTCACCGTTTTTGTCTTGCTTGTGAGTGCTGTCAATGTACGGATGCCATGTCCCATCGTGATATGATACCCCTTTTTCAAATTCTGATTGTTGAGATATTTGATGTATAGATATTGATTTCATGGGTCTCTTTCCCCTATCTTTGGCTTTGTTTACATATTAGTTCTTAATGATTATGTGTCAAAGTGGATGCAAGCTCTAGCTATCGGGATCAATGACCACAAGATTGTAGTGAAGTTGTGAAAGAGTACATATTTTATCAATATGGAACTCCCAGAGCTCTTTTTAGTGTTGGAGGTAGTTACTTTTGTCATCGGTCTTTCGAGGCTTTTCTTCGAAAGTATTTTGTGACGCACAAACTAACTACCCCCATCAACCCAGACTAGTGGTTAAGTTGAGGTGTCTAATTGTGAGATCAAGTCTGTACTTGAGAAAAAGGTTAGACCCAATAGAAAAGACTGGTTTTTGAGATCACATGATGCTCTTTGGGCCTATTGTATTGGTTATAAGGCTTCTATAAGGATGTCTTCTTGCCAACTTCTTTTCGTTAAGGCTTGTCGCTTGCCATTTGAATTAGAACACCATGCTTTTAGGGTTTTTAAAACTTTTAATTTTAATATGAAATAAACGAGTTCTAACTATAGGCTTCAATTGAATAGGTTAGATGAATTGCGTAATGAAGCCTATGAGAATGCTAAGATTTATAAAGCCAAAACCAAAGATTTTCATGATAAAATGATTTCTCGTAAATCTTTTGAACCTAATAAGAAGGTTTGGCTTTTTAACTCTAAGTTTAAGTTGTTTCCTATCAAGTAGAGATCTAGATGGGATGATCCTTTTGTTGTCTAACAAGTGTTTTTCTCTAGGGCAGTTCAAATTTTGGATGCCCAAGATGGTCGAATTCTTACTATTAGTGGTCAATGTTTGAAACCTCTTGCGACTAATGAGATTAAGTCTAGTTTGATTGAGTCCATCAATCTAGTAGACCGAGCGTACTATAATTAGTGGATAGGACCATGTCTGGCTAAAGAGATAAAATTTAGAGCTTACTGGGAGGCAACCCAATCTTTTTAGGTGAGTTTAAGTCCTTTGTTTTTGTTTTTCTTTTTGATCAAGGTGTTTTTATGTCCTAGGGTGTGATTGTTGACTTGACTTTTGGATTTTGTGGTCGGTGATGATTTTGGAGGTATTAATGGAATTGGCTTGTTAGGCATATTAAAACTTTCCTCATGCTATTAGGTTGGTTTGCTCTTTTCCTCATTTCTCTCTTTATTATTAGCTTTTACATTGAGGACAATGTAACGTTTAGGTGCTGGGAAAGGAAAAATGAAAATTTTTGAAGAAAATTAATAAAATGAAAATTTGTCCATGTGAATTTGACTTTGGGAAGGGCTTGAGTGTTCTGATTATGCATGTTCTACTCTTATTTTGTGAATATACATATGACCCATGCCACTAGAGATCATATTTAGTTCTAACTACTTGAAGGCCAAATTTTTTGCTGTGTGAGTTTGAGATGTAGCCCCATTTTTAATGTCATTATGAGTATTTGAAAAGCATTAAGTTCCCCATTAACTTTTCAAACACTATATAAAATTAATTAAATTAATTAAGTTTTGATTCTGGGATCAACGTTCATGTCTTATCTCTATTCATATTTTAATCGTCTGAATATGTACTAAGTACTCTTCTCGGTGTTATCTCTATTCATATCTTTATCCACTCAAGAAAATACATGGAATTAAGTGACTTTTGAAACAAGTTCAAAAAATACTAAAAAAAAGGGAAAGAAAAGACTAATAAGTTGATTTGGTATTACAGACTTGATTTTAATGATATTCTTGTGATTTTGCTATGTGAGGTGAAGTTTTCTGCTCACTATTTGTTACATGGTTTCATTATGTACTTAATTTGCTTAAGTCTTGGCCTATTGACTTTGTTGATATTGGAAACATTTGATAATGAGATGTGGGCTAGTAGTGAATTGTTTCATATGATTTTAAGTGAATGGGTGTAGTTGGATACTTGATTCCTTTGCTAATCTTGTTCTACTTGATAAGTTGAATGAATATCTGTGCTATTGTTAGTTTTTGCTCGAGTACTAGCAAAATTTTGGGATGGGGGAGTTGATATTTCATA
The DNA here is from genome assembly GCA_029747015.1 of Carnegiea gigantea. Classification (NCBI taxonomy): domain Eukaryota; kingdom Viridiplantae; phylum Streptophyta; class Magnoliopsida; order Caryophyllales; family Cactaceae; genus Carnegiea; species Carnegiea gigantea. The sequence continues at coordinate 221,414 of JAKOGI010000910.1, read as the reverse complement.
TTATATATGTAATTTTACCATCTATTGTACCTACTTTTAAGTCTTTGAAATATATTTTTATGTGTAAATAAAGCACATTTTACGTGATTTTCATGTGAAAATAAAATAAATGAATTTGGGCACAAATTTGATCAATTCAATTCGAATTTGTCCAAGCTCCCTTATGTGCAATGATTAGCTAAGCCAAGCCCGCTTTGGCATTCGACCCAGCAGCAAATAAATACCTAAAAAAAAAAAATGAAAGAAAGAAGAGATGGCTAGCTAAAATGAGCATGTCTTCTTCCTAGCCATCATGTTCATGCCCACACACGGCTCGCCTCCCAGCTCCATCCTACTCCCTCTGCGTGTGCCTGAAGTCCAAGCAGTCTGTGGCCCAGTCATGCCTACCAGCCCCAACAGCACTCCCACATTCTCTTTCTCTTACCAAGCCTCCACATGGGACTATTTTGTGTAGACGAAGGCGCAATCCCAGTTTGTGCAATAGGCGCCCCATCTCCTCCATTTAGGCCTTTTCAACACGGCCTGCTTGCACCTAATCCATCCCATCTCCTCTCGCTAGCTCTTTCACTCCCACCTTGCATTTGGGCCTAGTCTTATAGCTCTAAGCGATCCAGGTGAGCTTAACCCACTTTCCCTCTACAGCTCCCAAAATTCAACCCAATAGCTAAGTTTTCATTTTTGAGAGCAACCTTAAGCTAACCTAGTCAAAGCTAATTAATCAAGATTGATTTTTAGGTAAAGACTAACTTTTCTTAGGCAATATAATAGCCACGAAATTAATTGAAATTAAATTTTTATTAATTTTTGGGCACTAAGAGATGTTGAATTTCCACTATAAATAGGGGTCAAGGTTAGATTCATTCCTCCATCCACCCATCCAAGCATCCAAGCATTCTTCCATTCTCTCATCTTCTATATTCCATATTGTTTTTTAGAGAGTAGAAAGTATGTGTAAGATAACCATTTAGGTTAAGGAGTTTAGAAAAAATAAGCTTTATTAGCTATTTTTCTCCTTTCTTTTCACCTCATTTATGAGTGAAATGTGAGAGTTTACACTCATTCTATAGTTTTGTGCAATTAAGTATCAAGGTTTGGATATAGAAAGTGAAATAAACTAATATTGAGAGTATGGCTATACCAACCTCAATAGTGTTTTCATTAATTATGGCTGGCTAAGTTGCTCTTCTAAATTAGAATGGATCATTGATTAGTAATATTGATCTTTCAATATTTTTGGGGGTTATATTTGTCTCTTACATTGCATAATTTTGAGTTTATATTTGAAACTAACCTGTTTATGCATCTTAACACTATTTTTTATTCATGTGATTACAATAGCTTAATTTGCTACCTCAAATGAATATTAGACCTTGTAGGCTAATATAATCTCATGCAATTGGCTTTAAAATTATAATTGTTAAAATTGAATAGTTTATGCAAGAAATTATGAGTTATGTCTAAAAACAATAATTCATGTTAAGTACTACGTAAAAAAATATCATTTGATAATTATAATTCATCTTTCTAATTTATGATCTAATGCTTGTAGTTTTGGTTGAACAAGAGACTAATTGGACCCTCATTCGAGTTAGTAATTCAATATTTGTGTCATTAGTGAAATCAAAGTCCTAGATCTTTTGCTTATTTGATTTCTCTATATTTTCTTAACTCATGTGTTTTCTTTCGTTTCATTAATTCATATTGATACTTGAATTCCTCACTTGAACTATTCTTTATAATAGGAAAAGTTAACATTTAAAATTGCTATTGTTGATCTTGGGATCGACATACTATACTCGCTAGTCTATAATTGATCTTGTGCACTTACAAGCAAAAATGGCTTTTAAAACAAAAACATAAAATTCACATCTCTTTTTGAGGTAATAAAAAATCTTTACACATGATCCTATTGAGATTGAAGCTTTTCTTCTGGTAAAATTTTTATGGTCAATGGTCAAGAGTTAAATCCAATGTAAGTTTAGAATCCATTTCGTGAGTTATTTCTTCTTGTTCTGTTCTCTCTATAGCCTACCGTGCCTTAATATTTCTTATCTTTACTTTTTTAAGACCTCTTGATTGGTTTATGCATGCTTAATTGAGATGGATAATTACTGTTCCTATCCACTTATTAGAGAGATTATGTGATGCTAATAAAAAAAATTCTTTGATGTTAGTTGTGTATTTACAAGTTTTCCACTTGTCTGGGAAATACTAAGCAAACTTTTGAATCAAACTATTTTCAAAGCAAGCTAATGTCTAGTATGTACTTCATGTTTTAAGTGTGCCTTTGGAAGAAAGACATGTAGTTTTTGGATCCAGCCTTAGATTTCTTTGCATGAGGATGTTCACCGTCTGGTCATGGGAGAATTTATTAAACCATAATTTGTGTATATTTCTAATAATTATTTATCTTAAGTTATGTAGATGATTGATCTAATTTGCTTCATTTATTTATTTTTGGTTAAATATCAATCAAGTGAAGATGAGAAGAAAAAATGTCAAAAAGTGAGTTTTATGTATTGAGAGACATGCAAGTTCTTTTATCAAGTGCATCTATAACTAATCCGAATCCAATATCCAAAAATCCCACCACCAGGCGGAGTGTGGGGAGGGTCTGATGCAACAGCCTTACACTTTAATTGTAAAGTTATATAGAGATTGATTCTGACTGACACTAGATTTAAATGCTATAGATTACCTGCTAATCCATAGAAACGGAGCAGATGAAATTTAGAGAGGCATTTTGCTTTAGTCCGTACAAAATGCCTCTCGAAAAGAAATTTTGCATTTCTTTATGATAAAACATTTATTTTCATAATAATTTACTTGAAACACCATGTTTAGGAGACTCTGAATCCTAATTGAAGGAGGAGATTACTAGTGCTAATTAGAGAAGAACAAACCTCATAACACCATAGTGGAGTCACTTATGTTATAATTGAAAATACGCAGCATCAGATGGCAACATAATCACACATATTCATCTTCATCGCCACCAGCACCATTGCTAGCATTCAACCATGACATGCCCAGACTCAATCAATCATTATCAGCAGCACTTCACTCCATCATTGTAACCATCCTCACCTCGCATCGTCAACGCTTCATCATCATAATCATATCCTCATCAACATCTCACATCATCTCCAAACACAAAGTACCCTTCATCACACAACACCATCAGCACCTTTCTGACATCACCTTACACCATCATCATCCTCATCATTAACAGCATCATCATCACGATAGTCACGTCAACATCTCATACCACTATGACGGATAATAATTTTAGTTTTAGTTATCCAGACTTGTATTGAACATGGGATTTTTTGGCTGGATTATGTGTTTTTATTTTTAATATGAGTGAGTAACTTATTTGTCTCAAATAATGCAATATTGATGATTTCGAAATGAGACTTGTGCATTATTGTTTTATTGATTAATTCTTGAATTTATAATAATTTATGCTTATTATTTATGATATTTGTGTTGGATTAATAAGAATGTATGTTAATTAGTTTAATATAAATTTATGTGAGTTTAAAAGACTTCAGTACATAAAAGCTATAGTCTTTTAGGCATAAGTACCACCCCAGTTGTAGAACCCTCTAAAGAGAAAAGCTTTTCTACAGAGAAATGCTCTCTGTCGAACCCTCTCTGTGAAGCCCCCTGACCTATTCCTTGTTCTTCAAGCCACAAATCTCCCTTCCTTGTCACAATTATATTTCATAGATTTGCTCTTGATTATCTCCTTTTACAGAATCACTTCTCATAGTTCTCTCAACCTTACCTTCATTGTGATGATTTCGACATCTCCTTACCAGCACCCATCTCACAATCAAGGGTTTCTGGTTCTGTCCAATTTTAGATCGCCTATCATAACCTATGGTGTAGATCTAGCGCTAGGGAGATTTGTTCTTTCTCTCTTTACTCGGGTTTCAGTGTATTTAGGATGCAATACCCTCTAGTTACTGCATCATCTCTGCTTCCTCTTTACTACCCTAATCCTATAGGGTTTCGATTGCCTATTTGTAGAAGATTGTGAAGATTTATCACTGCACAGATGTTTACGTTCCATATGGATTGCGATTATTAAAGGATTAAGCTGGTTGATTTACACGACACCTACCCTGATTTATTCTCAGCTTGAGTTTGCAGAGTTAATCATGATGCTTTAATGTGTGAGATGTTTCAATTGATATTTTTCCAGAGATCTCAAATTGAGATGAATGATTACAAATCAGGTTCTTTTAATCCTTTTTCCTCTTAGATTATGATTTGTCTTTGTCACCAGTGTGTGGCGACATCTTCTGTTGACAAATCTATAGATCTCATGGTCTATTATGTTTAATTTCACGAATGAATTGCTAATGGTTGACTGTGATTGCTATGCTTGCTTCTATTTGTGGACTAAAGGGGTCATATCCATGTGCACTTGGTGAAGGGTGTAGCTTTTCTATGCTACTATATATTGAAGGTGTTGTGGGTAGCCGAGGTTCACATCCTCAATTTGCCTTCTCTGCTTTTAATCTCTATTTTCTGCTTATGTCTAGTAATTCATCCACTGAGCCTCCATCTCTTAATAACTCTGAAAATTGTGATAATGACAACATCAACCAAGATACCACTATTAGTTATACTTCCCAACCACCGAATCCACATTTTTTGGGTGGAAGTAGAAGTAACCATCCATGCAATTAGATTGAGCAGAATCGGCCCTCTTATGCCAAGGCAATGAAATTCGATGTGGGATGTCCTTCTAATCCTTCAGATTTCCTTCCTGTATCGTGAGCTAATTCTCCACTATCGCCATCTGTCCCTCTCTCAAATCATGAGATAAGTAATTCCAATCCTCCTGATCTTAGAGCTAATGAATTTCCTTTCTTTTGGGCATCCTTCTTCTTCTCCTATCGAACATATGGAGGAACTCATTGCTCTATGTCTGTTGGGGAAGGTATGGGAGGTATGTCCCTTTGCATGCTGTTATTAATAAGACTAAGTCTGATTGGAAGTTCATTAGAGGTCAAGTTAGCTATGTTGATTTGGGTAATAACTGGATTTCCTTCAAGTTTGCTAAGGTGGAGGATATGGAGATGGTTTGGAGGGAAAGACATTGGCATGTTAATGGGTTGAATTTACTGTTGTCTTCCTGGTTGTCGTTCTTTAACCCCTATTCTACTTGTATTAATTGGGTTGATAAGTAGGTTAGAGTTCTCAGACTTTCATGGGAATTTTAGGATCATGACACACTTGTAAACCTCCTCAAACTAGTGGGTAATATGATTAAAGTTGACCAAACTATATTATTACCTCTCAAAGGCAAATTTACCCGTGTTTGTCTCAATATTGATGTAACTTAACCTCTATCGGGGTCTTTGGTTATCTCATTTAAGGGCAAGTCCATGAAGATGCCTCTCATTTATGAAGAGCCTTCACATAGTCTGTGTCTTGTGTGGGTCGAAATCCCATCAAATTTAACCTTGCCCAGATATGCCATTACAATCTAAAGTTGAAATTATTGTGGAGAAGTTTGGAGGGTCCAATGTGTTGTCACCAACCAATGTTATCAATCCTTCTTCATCTAAAGAGCCTGTGACTATAAGTGATAAGTGGATTTGAGTCTCTCCAAAGAAGAGGTTTAGGTCCATGTCTTCCTCAAGTTTTGGTAATCAATCCCCTGCTAGTTCACCCACTCTCCCTAAGGTCACTATTATGGACCCTATTCTAATTCTAAATTGTCATGAATTACCACCTACTTGTGCTCCTCTTCAAGTTCATGACAAGGGCACTTCTTCCATATGCACTTCTCATGTACCTCTTACTGATAATCTCATTTTAGCCCATCCTGATCAGACCATTAACCAGGAGGTCCCAGCTAATATGGCTCCTTTGAATGCTATGGATGAGGATCTGCTCGCGGAGCCTAATGAAAATGACTATGAGGATTCACAGGACATTCCTGTGGATAAGGATGAGATGGCTGATACTTTTCTAAACTTGAATCATATTCAGGATTTGGATATGTCCTTTGAATCTTTTAAGAGACACAAAGTGGAGGAGGGAGATGAGGGTCTCTCCTGGGCTACCAATTAACTACTCCTCTTATGTTGGAAGTGAGCATTGCAGGGGGATCAACCTTAGGTTGGAATAAGTCTTTTGAGTTTATTTTACCTCAGTCTCATATACTAAATGATTTGTACTATGTTTCTTTTAGTTACTCTACACATCTTTCCTCTTGTTTCTTTTAGCTAGTTAAGGTACTTAGGTTGTTGCTGCCACTTAATTGTGTAATAAGGGTTTGTAATATATGTCTTTTTATATGTGAAGAATTTGTTTGGGTTTTGTTCTCATGTTATTAATTTAGTACCACCCCTTTAACACACCTCTACTAGTTTGTTGGTATGTGTTAAATGTTTGGAGACATGTATGCTACGGTTTTGGGTCTAGGAATAGGGGATATGGCTTTTTTGTGGAGGTCTTAAGGGAAAGACCCTATGGGATCTTGGCCTTTTTCTTCCTCTGTATAAGATGCCCCTGTTCTCTTACCCAAAGGTTCATGATGCAAAGGGTAGCTACTCTAGTAGCTTTGGTTATGAGACCTTTTGGCTCACTCTAGAAGAGCCATGCTTCTAGTTCCAATATATTTTTCTGTTTAGTCTTTTTTTTTTCCCAAATGGATGCATTATAATTGGGGATGGGAATTTGAATATGCATGCTGGGCTCTGTCCCTGTGGCTTAATAGTAATAAAGGCATGTATGAATGGCCATTTTGATATGCAGATGGGAATCAGTAAGTGTTTCCCTTATGTTGGGTCCTTGGTCAATTATTGTTTTATATAAGACTATTATTTGTTTGTTTTTTCTTATAAGTGACAGGTCCATGGAGATATATGCAGATTGTTCCTGGTCAAAGAGCTGGATGCATCAGCTCATTGCATCTACTCAGGATGATTTTGAGTGGTGTAATAATAATGGTATGTGTTCATGTAGATTGTTTTTCTATGATCTACAATATGAGGGTAAGCTTGGCGCGTGAGATAGAGCCAATGTCTACCATTTCCATGGCTGTTTTCAGAATGTCATTTCATAACCTGCTTATATATTCTGGGCTTTGTTGTACAAGCATAGTAGTGTGTTTTTTTACGAAGACTTGGGAGCATAATCTACACCGGTTTTGAGTGTCTGTTCTGCTCAAGCCTATACATCTTATTTTGTGTTTCCATTTAAATGATGGCGTCACAGATTGTATGTTTGTCGATACAGCTATTGTATCAAGGTCTAGACCTCAAGCCAGAGGGAATTTATTAATGTCAAAAGAAGAACTAATTCTGCGTTTTTCATTCAAGAAGTGTCGTGGTCTCTTGGGTATGATTGTCCATGTAATGTAGCGGTATTCCAGATGGCTCAGTTTTATTTTACCATTAACATAGTCATTTTACTTGGAATTCTATTACTCTACAATGGCATTACTTCTGTTGTTTTGTATCATGATGTCTGTACAATTAAGAGGAATTTTTTCTGCTGCATTTATTCTGGGGATTTGGACAGTCTCCAATTTAAGTATTTTTTAGGTTGGTTGATTTATATACTTGGGTGTTTTTCCAAGGGTGGGCGGGTGGCAAATAGGTGGTTTTGCTTAGGGTTAGTGCATTTCCTTAGCACCACGCATTGTCATAGAATAAGGCATGTGTGCATTTATCTAATTTATGAAAATTATTAGCTGGAATGTTCAAGATGCAAAAAAAAGGCTCAAGTTCTTAAGGAGGTTAAAATCCTTAAATGTAATACTCAACCAGATATCCTTTTCTTAGTAGAAACCATGGCAAATTAGAAGAACACTCGTCTTATTATTCAGAAAATGAGTTTTGATCATTTTGATTTTGTCCTCCCAATTATTCACTCAGGAGAAATCTGGGTTCTTTGGAATAATAATAATTGCCATACGTCAGTCCTTGCTAAAGAAAACCATGCTATTCATATGTTAGTCCATAACCCTGGTAACTCTAAAAATATCCTCTTATCTGGAGTTTATGGGCCAACACAGGCTCTAGAAAAAAGATTATGTTTGGGATCAACTAGTCCGATTGAATAGTGTTGTTGATTTACCATGGATTTTAGTAGGGGATTTTAATGAATTGGAATTGATATCTGACAAGCAAGGGGGTACTCCTCTGTCGTTACGAAAGACAGAACGACTTTTGTCTTTTTTGTCCACTATTCGAGCAGAATCCATTGTCGTCAATGTTAAGGCTTCTACATGGAAGAAATGTCTTAATGGATAATGGATATTCGAAAAACTCGATCGAGGCACAGCGAGGGAAGGTTGTGTTAATTTATATCAAAATTTGCATATTACCCATGGTTCCTTCATCTTTTCTAATCACTGTCCTATTATTAATAGCACAGATACAGAGCACAGTCAGCACAATTTGTGACCATTTCAATTTCAAACCTTTTGGACTAAGTACCAGGCGGTTGACCAGATCATTTCTAAAACCTAGAAAACCACAGTTAAAGGTTCCAAGATGTTTAAGTTCACTTAAAAGTTAAAAGCTATTAAAAATAGTATCAAGCCATGGGCAAATCGACGTTTAGCAACCTCCAAGATAAAGTTAAGCATAACCTGGACAAATCTAATTATGTAGAAGACAAATTGATGGACAACCCGATGATTTTTCAGCTGAAATTGGCTCCTTCGACCTATTAAACAAAGAGAGAAAATGTTATTATTTAATCAAAAGTACTGGGATCGAATGGCATAGAAAGACTGGCTTGTTAAGGATGATCGAAATTCTACATACTTTCAAAGAAGGGCCAACATTCACTGTAAAAAAACAAGAAATCACTAAGTTAAAAGACGATGTTGGTATTTGGATTGATGATCCCCTTCGTATTAGACAAAAATTTTTATTAGATTATTCAAACAGATTTAAATCCGTATATAGGACTCTAAGAACATTCCCCGAAATGCGGCTCCCTAACTTAATTACACAGCAAGACAATGGGCAACTAACCCAGTTACCAACAACGGAAGAAATTAAAACAACCATGTTCGAAATTAATCCTAATAAAACACCTAGACCATATGGTTTTAGTGCAGGATTTTTCCAACATTAATGGGATTTAATTGGAGGGAACTAGTTGACTGCATTAAGGATTTCTTTCCGCATGGTAAGCTACTAAAGGTACTTAATTATACCTATATTACATTGATACCCAAGCTGGCTCAACCACAGATGATATCCCACTTTTGCCCAATTAGTCTGTTCTTAACTGTCTATAAAATTATTTCTAAAATTCTGGTGTCGCGCCTAAGACCGTTGTTGGATAAGTTCGTGTTGCCTTTCCAGAGTGCCTTTGTTCTCGGATGATCTATTCATGACAATATTCTAATCACCCATGAGATCATGCATAAGTTCAAAATGTCTAAAGGAAAAATGGCATGGGAAGCTATTAACTTGATATGGAAAAGGCATATGACAAACTTGAATGGAACTTTCTATTTGCATGCCCAACTCAAATGGGATTCCACTCCAGATGGATCAGTTGGATTAAGGAATGTGTAGCAACAGTTTCTTATTCTATGCTAATTAACAATACCTCCTACGGTTTTTTTAGACCATCTAGGGGAATTAGCAAGGCGAACCTCTGTCACCGTATTTATTTATCCTATGTATGAATGTTTTTGTTTCAGTATTATGCAATCTAGCCACTAACACCAAGTCAAGTGTGGGTGTTCGGATTTCCCCAAGAACACCAACCATTCCCTGCCTATTTTTTTTACTGATGATAGCCTTTTATTTTACAAAACCAAATTCACATGCTGCATGAAGTAGAAACATATTATCGATGTTCTATAAACTATTTGGACAACTTATCAATTTTCAAAAGTCATCTGTTGTCGTCTCCAAAAATGCATCAAGCTCTCAAAAATAGATAGTTGCAGTCATTTTTAATATCCCTCAAAGAGAGTTATTAGAAAAATATCTAGGTTGTCTTGTTTTCTAAGGAAAATCTAAGTTATTGACATTCGCTGATAGTTTAGGGAAGGCGACTGCCAGGATGGAATCCTAGAAAGTAAATAGTTTGTCTAAAGCAGGTACAGCAACACTCATTTAATCAAATCTTAAATCTTTACCAACACAGACAATGCAATGTTTTGAACTACCAAAGAAGACTACAACACTATTAGACAGAGTCAACTGAAGGTTTTTCTAGAAGAAATTTGGGAAAGAACATGGCTTCCTAATGGTAGCATGGGACAAGATTTGTCAATCTAGAAGTTTAGGTGGACCAGGATTAAGGAAAACAGATGTGGTTAACTTAGCATTTCAAGCTAAACTAGCTTGGAAAATACTTTGGGGGAATGAGGGCTTATGGACATTTGTAATGAAACACAAATACCTCAATTCAAATAGTTTATTAGAATGTAAAATTAAAAGTTCGGACTCTCCTGTGTGGAAAAGTGTTCTAAGAAGCAAGGTAATACTTAGGAAAGGCATTAGATGGAAAGTGGGTAGAGGGGATTAAATTATGTTTTGGTGGGATAATTGGTGGGATAATGCTAACCTTGTGGATCTATTGGGCCTAAACACAGGCAAAATACAGAATCCTAAACTTAGAGTTTGTGATATCATTACTAATGATAATTGCTGGGATATTGATAAAATGCGACTGATAGTGACATAGGAAGACATTATCCAGAAAATAATTGGGATACCTTTGCCTCAAATTGAGGTTGAGGACTCATTCTGTTGGGGACTCACAAGTTCTGGGTAATTTAGTACCAAAACTGCAATGTAGGGAACGCATAAGAATTTTGACTTAAATGATCCAAAATAGGCTTTTAATTAGATTTGGAAACTGGATGTTACGCCAAATATCAAAGTATTTCTATGGTAGATATTGCTTAATGCATTGCCATTACATGGAGTTCCCGTTAAAAGATGTATGTCTATTAACCTTCTTGTCCACTTTATGGTGATGATATTGAAACTACAGATAATCTATTATGGGAATGTTCACTTAGGAGAAGAATTTACAACCTAGCACAGCATCATAAGTGGGTACCATTGCAGCATGTACTGTTAGGTCATCAATGCTAATCACAACTGATTAGGCAATATCGCCAAAGGCCAAATCCAAAAATCATTAGAAAGGTCACATTTTTATTATGGAGTATTTGGAAGGGCAGAAACGAAATGGTTTGCTGAAGTCGATAGTTAAATCCCATAAGAATTCTAATTAGTGCAAAAAAAAGGCTATTGCAGAATAGGAAATCCGAATTTGCATGTCGGAGAGTTCTGCTTTAAGGGGGTTGATCTTCCACGTCCCACTTCAAACTTTATTGTGAGGTGGAATGCCATCCCCCCCCCCACGAGGATTCATCAAACTCAATTTTGACAGATCGCGCTTCCACAACTGTGCGGCGGGCGGCCTCATCATCCGTGACTGGGTGGGTAATTTAACTAAGGCAGATGCAGCACCCTATGGAGATACCTTAATCCCAGTTGCTGAAGCACGAGCACTTCATGATGGAATATATGAGGCAGTAAAAGCAGGTTTCAAGCATTTCACTGTTAAAGGAGATAATACTACGTTCATACAAGCAATCAAATGGATAATCTCTACGCCCTTGACGATTAATTTCATTGTGAGAGATATTTCGCACTATCTAAACCAAATGTCAGAGGTTGCTCTATCACATAATTATCGTAAAGCTAATTTGGTAGCTGATTGATTGGCCAAGTTCGGACACAAGCTACCGTCATCCACTACGTGGGAGTCCCCATCGTCTACAGAGCTCAAGGATATTATGGGTGCTGATTTGATGGGGCGTGCTCTTGTGAGAAGAGTTGCCTAATCTCTTTTTTACCACATAACTTTGTTTTTAAAAAAAAAAAAAAGAGTACCACCCTAGTTGATCATGGATGACTCATACCTATCTATTTTAACTAGAACATTGTTAAAAGATCTTTATTACATCAATTTGCTGGAACTTGGTTACAATATGCTGGATGAGGTTTTCCTAATGCTTCATGGTCTAGTTTGAATAAATTCTTGCGCTCATGGTAGTATTATCAAAACTAATAGAGTTTATATTAGGGATAGATCTAAGTAAATTAAAAAATAAAGAAAATAGGGAAGAATTGTCAGGGGTTGTTCTCTATAGTCTAACTAGAGCTGGCAAATGGATCATGCAGTTCGGATACGGGTCGGGTCAAGTGGGTCGGGTCATGTTCAGGTTAAGTGACATTTCGGGTTCTTCGGTTTGGGTCGGGTATGGTTTGGTTCGGGTCGATTTCGGGCCAACCAATTTTTAGCCAAGTACACTCGACATGCCAAAACAAGCAACTTTGTAGAAAATTTCGAGTTGAGTATGGTTCGGTTTGGGTCAATTCATGTTTCGGGTTCACTTTCGGGTGAGGATATTTGGAATGTCAGGTGGGGTATAGGTTCGGGTCGTTCAGCTCGGGTTTTGGGTCTCGGGTCAGTTTTGCCATTTCTAAGTCTAACTCATGAATAAATCAGTTTTTGTGTTAATAATAAAATAGTAATTTGTATGGTAGATATAGATTATACTAAGTGCTTTCCATTATATTGCGAAACTTGATAATTCTTTGTTTGATTTTTAGTGGAGCCTAAGTAATTTTAGATAATGGAGCCTAATTAATTTAAAATTATTATTATTAAAATTCAGTACCCCCAAGATAGTGGAGCCGAAGTAATTTTAGATTAGTTAGATGCTGAGTTTTAGTGTGGTTTAATTTTAGATTAATTTTGTATTCTAATTTAATTAGTTAAGTTTTACCAGTTTCTTAAAGTTAATAGCATCTGTTATTTCTTTTGAGTAATTTTGAGTTTTACATCACTTAATATTTAATTAGAGCCATAGTCTATACTGATTAATTTTTTGAAATATTGTGGGATTTATTTGATTAATTTTCAGGAATTATTTCTAAACCTTGTACAAGTTTATTAGAGTAGATTTTTTTATTTTGAGAAATTCAAATATCAAGTTTTTTAATTTTTATTTTGCACTTTTTAAGTGGCTTGAGCCTCGAAAATTGCCTTTTATATTCTAGTAAACATTATTATTAATTTTCTTATTTATTTTAATCTAGTTTATTATTTATTCAATTTTAGTTTTTATTTTTTGTTAGTATTTTTTTGTTGTTATTTTCTATTTTTCCTAAAAACAATTCGACATATTTTTGGTGTATAAATTTAAATATTTACATATTATTAGATTTGGTGATTTTCTAAAATTTTTTATATTAATTTTCTATTTTTTATCTGTTTTAACTTTCGATTTAATGTTATGTGACTATTTTGGTCTCTAATTTTCCAACAAATTATGGTTTAATATTTACTCTTTTTATTTCCATAATTTGTCTTTGAATATTTTGAAATATTGGTGGGTAACATTTTAGTTTTTTATCATATAATTTGGTTTGCTTATGTAATTAAAAGAAAAATTAAAAATTATTGAAGTAATTGGTTTATTTTACATTTAAACTTGCATATTTTTGTAATCTTTACTCGTGGGATTGACCCCTACATGCCTATTATAATCTCTAATGCACTCATACTTGAATAAGAAAATAAACTGGTTAGGCTCCTTAGAGAACATAGTGAAGTATTCGGATGGGGTTTAGCTTGCCTCAAATTACTTAACCCAACATTATGTTCACATAAGATAACATAAGAGCCAGAAGCCAGCCTAGGAGAAATCCTCAAAAAAGACTAACCCCACCTATGATGGAGGGAGTTCAAAAAGAAATATTAAAGTGGTTAGATACTGGAGTGATATACTCATAACTGACTCTAAATGGGATAGTCTCATCCATGTGGTTCCTAAAAAAGGAGGAAAAATAGTTCTTCAAAGCTATGAAGGTGAGTTAGTACATACTCGGCTTCAAAGTGGCCTGAAAGTGTGCATTGATAATTGAAAACCAAAGAAGGTAACAAAGAAAGACCATTTCCCTTTCCCTTCATAGACCAAATGTTAGATAGACTAGCTGGGAGGTCATAACTGCTTTCTAGATGAACACCTAGGATGCATTTTGGTCCTACTGGTGCCTAAGCATTAGGCAAAGACCACCTTCTCACTACAAAAAAAAAAAAAAAGGTCATACATCCACTCTTATCTAACCACACATGGTCAAGTGCGGTGGAAAAACAAGCAAAAATGAGCTGCAAAGGGTATGTCTTTGATTTCAAAATAGTTTGTGTGTTTGCTTGCAAAATAGACCAAGAGGGAAAATATGCAGAGAACTACAAAGGGTCTAATTGTGCAAGTTTATTGGATGGTTTGCTGAGATGAATGCTAAAGTTGTGTGTTCTTATGAGAACTTACTAGCATTTGAATCTGATTCTACAATTTTGGATAACTTCATATGTGCATTCTGCTAGATTTGGAAGGCTTCAAAGGTGAGCCTTCCTCTTAACCTGCTGTGTTTTTTCAACTTTAGGTTGTTTAGATTAAAATGCTTCTGTAAATTCTTCTTTTCCGCTACTGTGAAGTGGTAGGATAAACTCTTTATACCTAGGGTCCAACATAAAGAAAATGATGTGAGGTGAGCCTTCCTCTTAACTTGCTGTGTTTTTTCAACTTGCCAGTGATATTATTTCCTTCTCAACAATCTGATTTTAGGACTGAGTGCTTTTATAGCTTTCATAATTATTTATATGATGTCTAGACAAAACATGATGAAGTCTTAATTAGATAACATCTAAAACTATAGGGCACCTTATATTTTATTTGAGAGTGATCCTGTTGTAAAGAATGTGGAAAAAGAACCATCGGGGGTTGGAAAGCTCAAGTGCACTAGTTATGGACATAAGGGAGTTACCATTGGTTGCTATGCAAAAAACTTGCTAGAGGACTTCTTCCTATATTTTTTCCGCTACAAGAGCTAAATGTTGTCATGTCAATGATAAGTAATACTTTGAATTCTTTGTAAGTTAGGACTGCTATATTTTCATATTCTGTTTGTGTAAAACAGTGCCATCTTAAAAATCTTCCTTTTCCTACTCTAAATAATCAAATTCAGAAATATCACTTTTCCTTGAGCCTTAAGTGGCATTTGGAACTTGAGTTGTTTCTTCACTCCTACTTGGCTCACCAATTCAGCTTTTCTAACATTTAATCTCAGTTACGATGGGCGGAAAACATTACCTAAGTCTTATTTTTGGACTGCATCTCCTTTAGGAACTAAAACCTAGGTTCTATGTGGATCTAAGCTCTGTTTGCTTATGAAAAGGCTTGTTCTACACAAGCAGACTTCTCTCTCTCCATAAAATGTATTATTTTCATTTTCTTCTGTCCCCTTGTTGCTTTACTTATTTACAGTCAACTCTTAGCAATGACAAGATAACTAAAGCCAACTAATTTTTAGGCTTTGTCACATTTTTCTTCAGTCCTTTTGGCGATTACCAAACCTATTCGAAATATTCATTATCTTGTTTTGACAAGCTATAATACTCAAGTTTGCAAACTATGTGGTGTAACTATAACAAGGCCCTGGAATCCAAATGTGATCTACGTAATTGAAGCAACAAATACAAATGGTGGATTCAATCGGAACTTGAAAGTTTTTATGGATATTCTTAATTGAAGATCGATACTTACTACAGGTTGAAACTAGGGTTAACCTACAACAAATGGGATATGCAATGGAGGTTCTTGATGTGTCAACTTAGGACTATGGTGTTCTACACTATGCTACTCCATTTGCTTATAATTATTAGCTTCAGTCATATATATATGTATGGCAAGGAAACTTAGCTTTTGGTACTAGAGCATACTTCGTTAGCAAGTTGAAGCCTATTTGGTAGTTGATGTTTGGATAGCTCTAGTACTTTGGATTGTGTGCACAGTGGATACAACCAACACATTTTTGAACATTAATGATGAGAATTAGTTTTCATTTATAAAAGTCCGCAATATTTATATTTGGCTAAGTTCATATATATATATATATATATATATATATATGTGTGTGTGTGTGTGTGCGCGCGCGCGCGCAACAATTTGTCAAAAATAAATTACATGAATTTTCTAAACAATCGAACATATAGAGTTTTTAAAAGAAAACATTCCCCTTCATCCTAAAAACAAAATCACCTGCTAAAAATTCTATCCTACATGCAATTCGTAGGTTAGTTATAAAATACATAGTGCCACCTGAAAGAGTAATATACCCATGGATATATGCATGGGCAAGTTGCCCACTCGTATAAGCGTGGGAGGGTTTGATGTCTTCCACGGATGTAAGGGTGAGTACTTTATTGACTACCACACTTATTAAGCGTGGCGAATTTTTCCCCATTGATACCTTATCCACGGTTAACCTAAGCATGGCAAGTAGAACCTACAACACACATAATCGTGGAAGTGGGTAATTTTAAGCGTGGATAGATGCTTTATTTCTTGTAGTGTTCATATGTCCTTTTGCACCTATGCTTTTAAGAGGATGATTTTTGGTTTGTGTAACACTCCTACAACATTTGAAAGATACATGATGAGCATTTTTTTGAATTTACCACCATAATTGTGGAAGTTTTCATGGATGATTTTATTATACATCGTGATTCATTTGATGAAATGCTCATATCATCTTACTTTAGTGCTTAAGCATTATATTAAACTGATTTGGTGCTTAATTTTAAAAAATGTCATTTTATAGTGGAGACATGGGGTAGTACTAGGCCATGTAGTGTCATCTGAGGGATTAGAGGGCGAGAAGGCCAAAGTAGACATTATTTAATCTTTGCCCTTTCCCCAATGTGTCAAGGAGGTGAAGTCATTTTTAGGTCATGTTACATTCTATAGAGGACTTGTCAAGAACTTTTTGAAGGTTGCCTCCCTTTTATGTTCTCTACTTGCAATAGATGCTCTCTTTGATTTTCATGAGGATTGTAGGAGAGCTTTTGAGTAGTTGAAATTGAAATTGATCACCTCTCCTATAGTGCACCTCTAACCAGGCCTTACCATTTCAACTAATGTGTGATGCTACTGATAAGACAATAAGAGCAATTTTAGGTCAAAGAGTAGGAAAAGGCATATCAAGTGATTTATTATACTTCTAGAACTCTAGTCCGAGCATAATCTAACTACTTTACTGTAGAAAAAGAATCTATGTTGTTGCTTTTGCTCTCAAAAAGTTTCATCCTTATCTGCTATGTGTTAAACTTATTGTTTATACTAATTATTTTACAATTAAACATCTGTTGAGTAAGAGAGACTCAAAACCCTAGCTCATTAGATGAATCTTACTATTTTAAGAATTTCAATAAAAAACTAAAGACAAATTTGGAGTTGAAAACTTAGTAGCTAGCCATCTGAGTAGGCTAGAAAATTGGGAAAGTAGTAATATATTTAGCGACTGTTGTATGTTGTTGCTAGTAGGTTACTTTGGTATGCTCTAATATAATAAACTATTTAGTCACCAAATCCTTTCCCAAGGACTTGTCTAGAGCTCAAAAACAGAAGATAAGATCTTAGTCTAAGTGTTATGTTGGGGATGAGTCGCACTTATGAAACTTTTTTGTAGATTGGATCGTAAGGTGTTGCATAGATAAGAGAAAATTTAATTCCATTTTGATTTTCTATCATTCTTAATTTTGAAAGTAGGCGACATTTTTGAGTCAAAAGAACCGCACAAGCACCAGAATGTGGATTTTATTCACCTACGATTTTTCGAGATACTTGTGAATTTTGCAAAAAATGTGAAGTATACCAAAAGAGTGGTAATTTAACAGAACGAACTCAAATGCCTCTGCATAATGTACATCTTTGTGAAATTTTTTATGTTTGGGGTGCTGAATTCATATGACTTTTCCCCCTTCTTTTAGGTATGCTTACATTCTTATGCTTGTGCGTTATATATCTAAATGGGTTGAAGGTATGGCTATTAGAGTTAATGATGCCAAAACGATGGTAAAATATGTTATATCTCATATACTGTATAGCTATGGAGTACCTAGAGTAATCAGTAATAATAGAGTAATGTATTTTTGGAACACGCCCCTTATCGCCTTGTTAGCCAAATACCATGTAACTCATAAGGGTTCTACTGGATATCATCCCTAAATGAATAGCCAAGCTGAAATTTCCAACAGAGAGATTAAGGGCATTTTATAACAACTTGTTAGGGTGGATTAGAAAGATTGAAGTCTTCAGTTAGGTAAAGCTCTCTATTCTTATAAGACTGCATGCAAGACCCCTATAGGTATGCCATTTTATAGGTTAGTCTTTGACAAGTCATGTTATCTCCTGGTAGAGTTAGAGCATAAATCATATTGCATTGTTAAGTAGTGCAATTTAGATTATGACTTAGTAGGGAAGCAGTTTAAATTACAATTGCAGGAATTAGAAGAGATTCGTCTAGAAGCCTATGACAATTCATGAATTCAAAAGGATGTCTTTCGCTAGTGCTATATATGGGTTGCTTAGCCCTGATTCTCCAGCTTGAGGCAAGTGCAGGGAGTG
The DNA here is from genome assembly GCA_029747015.1 of Carnegiea gigantea. NCBI lineage: Eukaryota > Viridiplantae > Streptophyta > Magnoliopsida > Caryophyllales > Cactaceae > Carnegiea > Carnegiea gigantea. The sequence goes on along the minus strand of JAKOGI010000910.1, from coordinate 202,918 downwards.
GATGGACTCTAGAAGTTACTATTTTAGTCATCGCCAGCTCATCTGGCAGAGGTAATGGTGCTGTTATGGCCATTTCATTTTCTATATATTTTTGACTTCTTATCATTCTCTTGTATGAATTATTTTAGAAGTTTATAGTTGTATGAACTTATTTTATTGCTATTTTTTAATTTTTATTGCCAATAACGATGTACACGGCAAAAGAAATGGTCATTTCTTGTGAACATTAGGTGCAAAACTTTAGGCAAGGATGATGACCAATGGGCTACATAGCTATTTGCCCTGTCAATTTTATAAAGAAAAATGTGGAACAGCTCGATGAGGGGGAAGGGGAGAAAAAGAACCAAATAAAAGAAGAAAAGAAGAAAAGGATAATATGATGACTTCGGGAAGAATATTACTCAAAATTGAAATTGTAATAATTCAAACCAAATTTTACAAAGCTTGGTAACCCCAAAAAACTAGTTAGATTATGGACCTTAGGGGCAAATGGCAAAATAGAAGTGCAAGAACTAGGTCAATGGCTACTAGGGCAAGTGTGAGGTCGTTGACCTAGCAACACCTTAGTTTCAGTTGCTTGTAATGCGTTTCATATAAGTCGAGTATTGCAACAACTGTAAAAGGTTAGCCTCCCCTTCTTTTTTTTTTTTTTTTGCATCTCATGGTGGGATTGGAACCTCTCTTTAAGGTATTTTTTTTCTTTCAAAATTTAAAAAAGATAGAAGATATTTGGGAGATTAATGGGGATAGTTGGTGCAAGAATGTGTTTCCTTTTGAGCTGAAGACGTTAAGCTGGTTGGGGTTGAATTACCGTGTCTCTTAAGACAAGTAAGGTTCGATCCAAATCTCATTCATGCAATAACAAAATTTTGCGATCCATCCTTCATGAATTTCCCTTCATTAATTGGGAATTTTCCCTCTAGTAGAGGAAATTACAACTATTTTGCGTTTATTTTGACCTAAGAAGGCGATGGTTCCCTCTTTAGAGGAAAATTTTTCCAAGCTTATGTAATCTTCTCTTGGATACAGTGGAGAAGAGGTTAATGAGTGTACTGATGGCCTTAATGCTAATCTAGTATGGATTGCAAAGCATTTCAACTTCAGTCTAAAAATGATTCACTCTAATGAGGGGAGAAAGGCTCTTACCTCTTGCCTCTCTAACCATTTTCTCCTTATGAGTAGAGAAGGAATAGCTATTATGATGTACCTTGTGGAGAAGGCTCTAGAGGGTTACTCCTATGTGCCTTTTGTGTTTGTTGAGGCTATTATGTGCTGGGATGGCCTCAGGTGCAATCCTTTGATTCCCTTTAGAGGAAGTGTCCTGCTGCTACACGCTAAGTCTCAATTTTTGGCCTTTTCGTGCATGTTTTTATTCTTTCATGGAAGTTGACTTGAATTGTGTTGTTTTAGTAAATCTGGCTTCTTAAACACTTCTATCAGGCTTGACCCCTTTCTATATAGTGTGGTATGAGCTCAAGCATTATGCGGTGAACAAGTACTCTTATAAGGATCTTAATCATGAGATGTCGGAATCCTTTTTCCAACATAGCAAGGCTGAGATCTTTTAGAACATTAAGTGATGGCACATTCAGAACTGTTGAGTGCCTTGGAATGGTAGAAGATTAGCTTCCCCTTTTTAGCCTCTATAGCTCTACCTATATCATCACGTTATATTTACTGAGTCACTTAGGCTCTATTTGGGTAAACTATCCCTAGCCTTGATTGCATTCAACCCAAGATTCATGTTCTTAATGAAACGTCACAAAGTTTTGGTAGCAGATGTGGGTAAAGCTCATATAGGTCGCCATGCCTACTATACTTGTTCCCTTTTGTTTGTCCCACTTATACATAGTGGACAAAATCGTCAACACCCGAAGGGTGCATGGTAGCATGTGCCAGTGCTAGAGCCCCACCATAGAAAATACAAGACTTTTCCCAAGCTATGCAAGGGCGGAGTCACTAAGGGGCAAGGGGGTCAATTGACCCCCCAGCTTTTTGGAAAAAAAATTAAATGTGAGATATTCTAGAGGAAACGATTAATAGATATATATTTATTAGTTCATAAATATATCACAAAGATACACATAGTAGAGTGGTTGATTGCCTGTTGCTTCATGTGGGACATCATGGGTTTGACTCCTTGTGTTGCCTTTTGTGTATTTTTTTTTTGCATTTTTGCGAGTGTCCTTTAAGTTTCCTCTATTTTTGTTTCTCGATTTGAAACCCATGCACTTCATTTTTAAAACAATTAAAGTTTATATTATGTGTATTATTAGTCTCGACCCCCTTACTTTGAATCCTGACTCCGCCACTGAGGCTATGCCTAAGAAGAATAGAAACAAATGTAAGAAGTCTCGTAGTCATGTGTGCATTAGGAAATTAGCTGAAGGCACTAGTAATGACATGAAAGGTAAAACCTATTAGAGTGACTATGTTTGCACTTTAGTACTTTAATATCTCACACTATGTTTTAGTTATTCAAACGTACTTAGAATAAATCGCATATGAGGACATTAGGATTTTGATGCGTTCTAGTAATTGAATATTTTGCAGTGGACTTTTCTTAATATTATCAATGAAGAGCAATGAGCATTATTATATGTGTTGGCTGTATTATGTATTCATATTGCTTCCCAGCCTTATATGGGACATCTTTTTTTACAAGCATATAATTCAACTTACTGCGGGTCTTTATTTTCTCCAATCAATTTACTTTAGGGGATAAACATTCAAGTATTAATTTGTACTTTTCAATCTAGTAGAGACCTGAATTGTAAAATGGACTCAAAAATAGGTTAGACAAGTCTAGTCTTAGTAGTAGGCTGTTAGGCCCGCTGTTTGTTTAAGGCATTGGGTTTTGTTTTGTCTTAGAACTAAAAATGCTCTAGCTAGTCCATATGCACAAGTTGGATGGGCTCATTGCCATCAATATTCATAAGTTTGATGGCGCCTCTAGCTAGGATGTTTTACATAGTTTGGGTCTATCCAATGAGCACTGAAACAATGTTTTCTTTCATGGACAATCCCTAATCTTTATGTTTCTGTATTTTCTTTCTGAGTTGAATGGTTGCGATATCCTTTGTTGATATTGTCGGAGGTATTGTACGACTGCCACCCTTTTTTCAACATCCTGACTTGCTATTCATTTCAAGCTCATATCTAGTAGGCTTTGGACACTTGCCCTCTATTGCAACGCCCATGAAGGGATTTTGACTTCAACTGGTAGGCCACCTACTTATCATGCATTAAAGAGAAAAAGTGGCACCAATGGATTGTCTAGTCGAGGTTCTATATCCCCACAATGCAAAAGGCAGTTTGTCTAGCCAGTCTTTATATGTTTTAATTATTTTAGTAAGCATGATCTTAATGTTTTCATTGTTAGTTTCTATTGCACCATTTGTTTATGGTATGTGTAGTAGATTGCCTACGTTGAATATTATACTCATTCATAAGGGTTGCGATCTCATCTTCAAAGTAGGAACCATGATCGCTTATTAGTTCATGTGGGATTACGTATGTAAAAATGAAATTAGTGATTAAAAACTTCACTACTTGTTTTGAGTTGAGTTTAGCACAGGATTCAACTTTTGCCTATTTGATAAAGTACTATATGGCGGCTAGTCTGTATTCATATCGACTGGTACCTTTTGGAATGGCTTTCCCTATAATTTCAATTCCCCACATTGAGAAAGGCCATATGGGTGTACAAGATGTTATAAAGAAGGTGTTACATGATGTAGCATTGCATGTTTTCAGCTTTTTTGCACCTTCTTACAAATTTAAAGCAATTTTTATCCGTGGTTGTCCAATAGTATCTGTAACATTGGATCTTTCAGGATAGCATGCATTCATTCATATGAGTACCACAGCCTCTATTGTGAATTTCTTCCATGAGGGTTTGTGCCTCTTTTTTCATCTACTCATTTGAGTTTAATAGGATGTCTTTTTGTAGAGTACTCCATTTTCTACCATAAATTAGAATAGAGTCCCCTTAAGGCTTGTCAGAACTGTTGTGTGGGATTTAGGGGGTATTCTTTGGTTAGATGGTATGCAACTATGTCTTTGTGCGAAGTTGATAAGCCTATAGATGGCCACAGTTAATTATACTGCGTTTGGTGGCACTAAGATCCTGGACACTAGTTTGGCTAAAGCATCGGCAAATTGATTTTCATCTTAAGGGAGATATGTAAATTGCAAGCCCTTTGTAGTGTTCGGTTGTCTTGTCTAAGTATGCTTAGTAAAATGCTAAGTTTTGAATTTTTTTTTTTTTTTGGCTTTCTACAAACCGATGATTTGGTTTACAACTAAACTTGAATCATCGTAAACACTAAGCATTTTAATGTCTAGTAACGTGTAGCTTGCATTGTAATGATGCAAAGTCTTGTACTAGACTGCATTGTTCGTTGCATTAGAGTCTAACTCTGTTGAAATAGGTATATGTACCTCTTCTAGTGAGAAAGGATTATGCCCACGCCATAAAGCGCATTCAAAAAATCTAAAACTGCTAAACCAAATAACGATTTAAGCATGCCAACCTATTTATTAGGTTAATTGGACTGGTTTAAAATTCTAGTTAACCGAACAGGAAAATCAATAACCTTTTTGGTTTGAGATCCTAAAACTAATGATTAACCAAATCGAACTGACATATGTTTTTACATATATATAATATTTTCTAAAAGTTATTGCAGCTAATTGTTTTTTTAAAAAAATGGTTTTGTTGTAAATTCATTGAACTCATTTATTGAAATGTCTTCCACTACTCACTGGAGTGAAAATTTGAGACTGGAAAGTGGAGTATAAAAGTGTCAGTGTGCAGTTTCTAGTTGTTCTATTAACTTTTGGTATTGTTAAATTATTTATCTGAACGTATTATTAAACACTTAAATGTTAATCAAAACTCATTCATGCACATTGTGATTATCCATAAGCAAAAGCAAGCACCTCAAAGAAGCGTCCACCAACTCAGTAATGCGTACAGCTAATATTTTTAGTTTCTTCTAAGAAATCATTTCTAAAATATTTTGGTAGCCAGTTCCGATCAACTTAACCTAAAAAACCGGTGAAATTTTTACCAACAAAGAAGACTGGTTAACCAATTCAAAAGAAGCGAACTAAAGTGACCAAACCCTAAACACCCCTACATTCCATATCCCTTTTGATTTCAAGCGTTGTCAAAGTACATTTGTCATGCCTCTACTTCAACAAGAATGTCTTCACCAGGGAGATCGTAACTTTCCTCTTACTTCTCTGTGGGAAGGTCTACTAGAAAGTTAGCTACATCATTTCCTTTTATCACCTTATAGGTTTGGAATTTCAAGTCGTATCCTAATAGCAAAATGACCCATTAAAATATTTGATAGTGCAGAATTGGTTGCTCAAGAAGGTATCTCAGTAGGTCTACCCTTGCAACAATGTCGACGTGACAGTTAAAAGTAATGTATCCAATTTTTTGTAGTCCATACTAAAGCAAGGCACATCTTTTCAACTGCAAAGTATTTGGTTTCGTGATCAAAGAATTTTTTGCTAAAGCAGTGAATGTAATTTTCATTTCCTTGATTCACTTGAGATAATCAATAGTACTGTGAGTATGGCTTAAAATAATTGAAGTGACTACTTATATTACTAAATGTGTGCCTTCTTTTTCGAGGAGCCAGTCATAAGAACTCCATAGTTGAACGTGCTTGCTATGTGGAAATCTTAGAATTGGTGACCTTCTGGAAAGTTTTCAAGCAACATGTAAGTGAGGATAAAGCACATTGAAAAGATTTGTCGTAATTTGTGAGGCTATTTAACGATCCTTGAAGCCATTCCTGGTAATTGTCAACAACCTTGAAACGGGCCAAGGCATTACAGATAGCATCAAATCAAACCTACGACTGTAAGCTACACCAATGGATGGGAGAACTCTAGGTAGTCACCTAACGAGGCAAACATATTAGAATGGACCATGGTCAAGAGGACATGTGAATTGGTTGGTTAGCGAGGCAAAATGAAGACATTGTCCATTTTAAACGGGGGTGATTGTAATACCCCAAATATCGCTTAAAGCGATTGAAGTGACTCCTTATATCATCAAAGATAAACCTTCTTTTTAGGAAGACTACTATTAAGAACTCCTTAGTTAAGTGTACTTATTGTAGAGAAATCTTGGGATGAGTGGCCTCCTAGGAAGTTTCGTGGATAGCGTGTGACCAAAAATGAAGTAGACCAAAAAGACTTGTGGTGATTTATGGGGTCAATTAATGATCCTTGAAGTTGTTTCTAGCAACTATCCACAACTTGAGAACGGACTGGGGCGTTGCATAGCCTAGGTCCCATGGTGGTGTCGATGCTAGAGAGGTATAATAATAAAGGTTGTCCCTGTTTTAGAGGTTGTAGGACAGGGTGAATTGATTAAGTGTTCCTTGCTTTTTTTAATAGTTTCATAACATGATGCATATCCTAATTAACTTGGTTACTTTTTCATAGTTTTCATTGGATGGATTCGCAAATCATTGTCAATTTAGAGATGAATCGACTTATGCATCATACATGATCGAAAACCCTCTTATTTCTTTTTCATTCTTAGGTGGTGGAATTTTGGTTATTGCCTTGAATTTAAAGGGATCCGTCTCTTCGTTGGGAGCTTCCCACATATAGTAGGAGTTTTTCCTAATGGGATTGCAAAGGTGCATGTTAAGCCTAGATTTTTACGTGTTTTTCTTCCCTTATTCCTCCATCATTCCCTTTTTTTATTGCCAAAAGCGCCTAAGGATTAGGTTATTCGTCTCATTTTCATGACTTGGCTTAACATCTTAATTTGTAGGTATTTTAGGTATTAAATTTGGATATGTGAGGATGAATTGTGAAGATATGGCGTTAGATTGAATATAGGCTGGTTTTATGGAGCTATCGGAATTAGACAAGGGGATCCCATTTACCCCTTGTTTTTGTTCTGATAATGGAATACCTCACTAGGATGTTGCTTTGGGGGGGGGGGGGGAACAGAACCAGGTTTCAAATTTCACCTTCTTTGCCAAAAAAGTGAATTTGTGTTTTCCAAATGATTTCTTATCGAGTTGATAGTCACTCTGTTGGTCATGTCATAACTAGCTTTCCCTTTTTTCCATGACAACTAGTTTAAATATTGGGAGCTACTCATCATAGAACATGGCAGCTGTTAATAAGCAGCCATGGGCTATTTCTCAAAAGGCTAATACTCCTTTGGTAAGATAGGAAGTGAAATTTACATGAAAGGGAATGATGTCTGGTCTTATTACCCCCCATATGATTGCTCATGGTATTGGAGAAAATTGAACAATCGGAAGTGCAAATTCTACAACGGCTATCAAAATGAAAAGTGGGTACACCTTATGGTAAATACATTAGGTGCTCTGGGTATTGGCGGCTATAAGGGAAACCAACTGTATTACTCCTTCTAAGCTTATTTGGACTCCATATGCAGTTCCAAAGCATAGACTGATTACATGCATCCTAATGCATGGTAGGTTGCTGGCTAGATAGACTTCTCAAGTTTGGCATGCTACTTGATGCTAGCTGGCTGCTTTATGGTTTAACAGATGAAACACAAACACACCTATTCTTAATTGTGCTTTTAGACAACAGCTACTTCAAATAATCTGTGCTTGGACTGGAATCAACATGCCTACTGTTGCCTGGGTTTCAGATGCACTGACACTTCAACAATCGAGACAGGAAGCGGGATATCTATGTTATAGTATTAGCATATACATATCATACTTGGATAGAGAGATGCAATAGATTTTTTTTTGGCAGAAAACACAAATAGATTTCTTATCTTGCAAGCAAGATTAAGTGGGCAATTATAGGTAGACTGAATTTAACATTTCAAAAAAAGCATATCATATTGATAGAGATTGGTCTTAGAGTATGAAAATTACAATGTAAATAGGGC
>JAKOGI010000910.1:187500-190000 GCA_029747015.1 Carnegiea gigantea | reverse complement strand
AGGAAACATCGACATATATATGCAACCTCTTATTGAAGAACTGAAGCAACTTTGGAATGAAGGAACGCCAACATATGACGTCTCCCTGAGGCAGAATTTCGTAATGAAGGTTGCAATTTTATGGACTGTGAGTGACTTCCCCGCGTATGGCATGCTTTCTGGCTGGACGACTGCCGGAAGGTTAGCATGCCCGTACTATATGGAACACACAAAAGTATTCAGGCTAGCCCATGGGAAGAAGCAATCGTGGTTTGACTGTCATCGTCAATTTCTCCCACCAGATTATAAATTCCGGCGTAACAAATCTGCTTTTTACAAAAACAGGGAGGACCATTCTAAACCTCCTCCTATGCTGACCGGTGAGCAGCTTTGGAGTCGTGTCTCTTCCCTCCCGACGGCAATAGATCACAAGGGAAAAGTGGATGGGTACGGACAATCACACAACTGGACTAGACGTAGCATATTTTGGGAACTACCTTACTGGAGCAAGTTGTTAATACGCCACAACCTTGATGTCATGCGCATTGAGAAAAATGTGTTTGAGCAAATCATTAACACGGTGTTGAATGTGAAAGATAAAACAAAAGATGACATCAGCGCGAGAGAGGACATGCGTACCCATTGTAAACGTAGGAGACTTAATGTTCAGGTTGTTGCCGATGGCGACGGACGCCGGCGAGAAGTTATGCCACCAGCTCCATATGTTTTGAACAGGGATTACAAAAAGGTGCTGTGTGACTGGATCCGTAAGGTGAAATTCGCAGATAGTTACGCCTCGAACTTGAGTAGGTGTGTAGACATGAGGAATGCTTCACTGCATAACATGAAAAGCCATGATTGTCATGTTTTTATGCAGCGATTGTTGCCTCTGGCTTTCAGAGATCTCTTACCCACCAATGTCTGGAATGTGCTAACTGAGCTAAGTCAATTTTTTCGAGATTTGTGTTCGTCGAAGTTGCATGCTGATGACGTAATTCGTTTGGAGAATAACATTGCAGAAATTTTGTGCAAGTTGGAACGAGTTTTTCCCCCATCTTTCTTCAACGTAATGGAGCATCTACCTGTCCACTTGCCTACGGAACTAAAACTTGGTGGGCCGGTTCAATATCGATGGATGTATGACAACGAAAGGTATGACAAAGCTCACAGAAATCGTGTCATCGGAATGAAGGTACAGAAATAACGTTTGGGTGGGTTGTGTTACAGGTTTCTTCATCACTTAAAGGGGAAAGTAGGCAACAAAGCACGTGTTGAGCCTTCAATTTGCTATGCATACTTAATGAAAGAGATAACGAACTTCATTACAAACTACTTGGACGACAGTGTTGACGTCAGGGCCAATGATTTGCCGAGAAATGTGATGAACATTAAGAAAGACAAATTAGATGCCAACCTCCCGGACATTTTCTCCCGCAACGTTGGATATGCCCCGAATGAGGGGAGCGTGCGCTTCTTGGATCATTTGGATCATCGGTTGGCGCATGCATATGTCTTATCCAATTGTGGGTTGTTAGGAGAATATGAACGGTAAGTTTATGTACTCCTTAGGCAGGGAAATGGTACATACCTTGAACAGGACCAAATGATTTTGTGCGTTCGTTGTGTAGGATGTTCCAGTAGGAGATGATCCACCAAAACCCTCGAGTTCGGGTCGAGAATGTGTGGGGAAATTATGAAGAAAAATTTCCGGAATGGTTCAAAGCGAACGTACGTTTTGGCACAATGTGATTTGCTTACGGGGGTTTACGTATTTGTATTCTTTTGCAATACTGACAACATCTTCGCCAAATTTTTGGCTACGACGTCCATGCAGGTGTTGCAATCCAACGTTGACGACGACATCCTCAAAGCACTTGCCTATGGCCCTAAAAGGCATGTTCGTCGTTGGGATCATTACTACGTCAATGGCTTCAACTTCCACGCATACGAATATGGGAAAAACAAGGCCACAATGAACTATGGTGTTTGCGTCAAAGGAACGGATGGAAGGGAATATTATGGAGTGCTACAAGATGTCATCGAGTTGCACTATGTTGGGGATAGTCGTTCCTATAAGACAATATTGTTTAAGTGTGATTGGTATGACTGCATTAACGGTGTTGTTGTCCACGACACGTACAAATTGGTTTATGTGAATCACACAAAGAGATATCCCAAGTACGATCCATTTGTCCTTGCCAGTCAGGTCACCCAAGTTTGCTTCGTGCCTTATCCTATGAAGGACAACACTAAAAAGGATTGGTGGGCAGTGGTCAGAATGAAAGCGAGACCTATAGTTGATACCCCCGAAGAGGATGCACCATTCCAAGTGGATGATTTAGCCAACCCGCCTAATGTAGCAGATGTTGATGTGCACGCAGATGTTGGCATCGAAGAAAAAGCGGAGAATAAAACGGATGACACTGATGAGGATGAGGAGGTTGAGGGCATCGACGATGGCTCTGAAGTTGCATCGCTTGACGGGTTACTCGATGAAGACGACGATACCGTCGACGACGAT